>PVKA01040873.1:0-18314 GCA_004027165.1 Ctenomys sociabilis | reverse complement strand
GAAGGGAAGGGAGGGAAGGGGAGGGAAGGGGAGGGAAGGGGAGGGAAGGGAAGGGAAGGGACTTGCTTTTACTTGTAAGCTGTTTCTTCTGCCAGTGAACTGCTCATAAATAAAAGAAGGTGGGCCTGGGAGATGGCACAGTGAAATAAATGCTTCCCTGGCAAGGGCAAGGGCCCGAGCTCAATCCCCAGTTCTGCAAAAAAAAATTAAAAAATAAATAAATAAATAAAGGTACCAACATAAATTCATGGATAGAGGAACAATTAATAAGTAACAATAAGCTAATTTTTAAAATAGCGCTTTAAAGTATAAATTTACAAAATATTTTAAGTTAATAATTAAAAAACTGTAAAATAATTATAAAAACACATGAGTTAAAAGGTGGAATAGAAAAGTGTTCTTTCTTTTTCTAGGTTCTCAGTGGTTGCCTAGTACTTTCAGTGAAGAAATGGACTGGAGAAAGGACAGCACTAGATTCCTGGAGGTCTTTCTTGCTATTAACTAACCAATCTCAGACTTTTCATCATCTGTTCAAGCTAGTAATTCTAGTTGCTTGCATAAAAAATTTTATTAAATTCTTTTTTTTTTTTTTTTTTTTTTGGCAGAACCAGGGATTGAACTTAGGCAAGCGCTTGCTCTACTGAGCTATCTCCCCAGCCCTGAATTATTAAAAGTACTTTATTTGGGGCTGGGGAGATGGCTCAGTGAAATAAGCGCTTCCCTGGCAAGCGCAAGGGCCTGAGTTCAAGCCCTGGTTCTGGAAAAAAAAAAACAAAACAAAAAAAAACTTTATTTGTTTGTTTATTTATTTATATATATATATATTTGAGATGAGGTCTCACTATGCAGTTCAGGCTGGCCTTGAGCTGTCTTTGTAGCCCAGGCTGACTGCAAACCTGTGGTGAGCCTCTTGGTGCAGCCTCCTGAGTTAAAAAGTACATTTCAGGCTGGGGAGATCACTCACTGGCATAAGTGCTGGCCTGAGTTTGATCCCAAAAAGAAAAGTACATTTTTGCTAGAAGAAAATGTTTATTATATATATATATATATTTTTTTTTTTTAATTCATTCTTCGGTTTTATTTTTTTATTTAATTTTTTTTTCTTTTGTCTTTTTTTGAGACAGGGTCTCACTATGCAGTTCAGGCTGGCCTTAAGCTCACTTTGTAGCTCAGGCTGGTCTCCAACTCACAACAATCCTCCTGCCTCAGCCTCCCGAGTGCTGGGATTACAGGCCTACACCACCCTGCCCGGCTCTGTCTATATTATATTGCAGGGACATGATCATCTACAAATGTATCAGGATATCTGTCAAGGCTGGTCTTCAATTTGCAAAATCCTCTTGCCTCAGCCTCCCAGGGTGCTGGGATTACAGGCTTGTGTCACCACACCCAGCATATCTGAGAATATTAAAAACCTTATTATTGTAAAACCATGTAACATTAGTAATAGTTCTTATCTGTGTTTGATTTATTTATTTATTTTTTTCTGAGACAGGCTGTCACTATGTAGTTTTGGCTGGCCTGGAGCTCACTGTGTAGCCCAGACTGGCCTGGAACTCACAGCAATCCTTCTACCTCAGCTTCTCTACAGAGGTGCTAGGTGTGTACCACCATAGCCAGCATATCTACCTTGTTTTTTTGTCAGCAGAGACCAGACTTTACAAGTCTTTTAAATCCCACTCTCCATTTATCTTTGGTTATCGATGTTGTATTGTTTTATCTTTAGGTACTGAGATAGATCCCAAGGCCTTGCACATCCTAAGGTAGCTATACCCTCAACTTTCTGTTTCTCTTCAATATGTTCCATGTCTTCTATTAATTGATATGTATTCTTTTTTGGTATTTGAGACAGGGTCTACAGAGTCTCACTACTTAGATTGGCCTTGTGGTGATCCTCCTGTTTTCGGCCTTCCTAGCCTTGGGATTATAGATGCCTGCCACCACTCCCAGTGTCAATCATAGTCTCAGTGCACCTTGAGGTGGGGCCAGCAGGGCATGCTGGGAATCCAGCCCTGGTCTCTGAGTCTGCATAAGCAGGCACTTTAATCCATTGAGCTATCTGGCCAGCCTTGATATGTATTCTTTGCTTCAAAAAAATTGGAATTGCAATAAAAATGGGGAGGAATGGAGAGTATTATTCATATTGTGCTGAAAAGAGAATTTCATACAATAGTTATATATGTTTTGATTTGTTTTAATTTCCATCTTTAAATGTGTTTAAGTTTTGATAAAGAAAAAGCTCTTTTGTCTCCATATTTAAGGAAATGATGAACTAACTCTGTCCCAATGGGAAATATGAATATAGACAAACCTGTTATTTTGCTACTGAGGGCCTTTGATAGAACCTCTGAAGAACATATCTGACTGCTGATCAACAACTACGACCCCTTTCAGTGTGAAGAAGCCAGAGCGGTCATCGCCCAAATCCCTCATGGCAGTTCAGGTTACTTCTTCAGAGGGGGGAATGTTGTAGGCAGCTGAGTTATATAGAAATATTCTAGGCAGTCCGGCAGGGCTAGGCCCTGAAGGAGACAAGATGGCAGACAAGGTGACTTTGCAACTTAGAAGAAACAGACACTCCATATGGGCCACACCTCAAGACCAGACAAAAAAGGAAGCACAGCTACATACTTCCCTAGGGAGGGGTATCAGGGATTGATATTCCAAATAGGTATCAATCATCTTGAATGAGCCCTGTTGAGTCACTAGCCCAGTCACCAACAAGAAGAGACCCTGTCCCATTTTCATTCCTGCTTGCTATGTGACTCAATTCCCTATTTCTTCCTGAACTTAATCAATTTTACCTGAGCAGTGGTGCTTGTAACCCCATTGGTTGACTGTAGTTTTGTCCCACCTCTTGTCCACTTAAGTGAGTTCCCAAGTCTTTACTCACCACGTGGTTTTCCTCTTAAAAGTCCCTGGAAGAGACAGCTTCTGGGGGAACTACCCACTGGGGGGGGCCTCCTGTCCCTCTCTCGGGCAGTAGCTTTCTTTCCCTCAATAAATCTATTCTGCTCATAACCTCTGTTTGTTCCTAAAATTCATTCTTCGGTTTTGGAGAACACGAACTTCTACAGGTCAGGTCCAGAGATCCTTTTTCCCTATGTCATTTGGAGGTTCAGCTTGTCGTTTGGAGGTCACCCACCCAAGATCAATATTTCTCCCTGTATAAATTTGTGTGAGATGGGACCTTCGGAAATAAACGGTATTTATTTCTGGGAATTGTGAATTCACATTTCAATCCTCTTTTCTCTGTCTCATGTAATTTTTATCTCTGCTTATTATAGTCTCATTACCAGAATTTTCAATATAGGAATTGAGAGAATCAAATTTCACTGATAATCCTGGCAAAACAGAGCCCTCCCCCAATTTCTTATTTTTATTTATTATTTATTTATTTATTTATCTTATTTTTAAAAATAAAAGTTAGTAAGGGAACAAATCTATCCTTCAAAAAGTGAACTTAGCCTTGCATGATGGTGCACACCTGGCATCCCAGCACTCAGGAAGATGAGGTGGGAGGAGTTCCAGGTAAGCCTGAGCTAAGTGAGTTCAACGGTAGCTTGGACTGCATAGCGTGACCTTATCTCAAACAAACAAGCAAACAACAGAAATGTGAAATTGTATTTCAGGGTTCATATTTAAACTGAAAGATTAGTTCAGGTTTACTATACTTCCACTTTTTAAAATTTTCCAGTTTTAGGAGTCTTGATAAACAGCTTCTCTAGAACC
The DNA here is from genome assembly GCA_004027165.1 of Ctenomys sociabilis. Classification (NCBI taxonomy): domain Eukaryota; kingdom Metazoa; phylum Chordata; class Mammalia; order Rodentia; family Ctenomyidae; genus Ctenomys; species Ctenomys sociabilis. Next base: position 14,582 of record PVKA01040873.1, on the reverse strand, counting down.
TTGAGGGGCCAGGGAGATGGCTCAGTAGAATAAGTGCTTGCCAGGCAAGCGCAAGGGCCTGAGTTCAATCCCCGGTTCCACCAGCAAAATAAAATAAAGAACCTTGATAAACAGATTTTGAGAAAGTGCTGTATAACCTTTAAACAACAAGAAAAATTATCTTTTCAGAAGTTTTATGCATCATATTTAGGAGAAATTTGGTAGAGTGGTTCAACCTTGGAGTGTGTATTATAGTTTTTCTGAAGAAACAGAATCAGTAGGAAAAATATATATAGTTATTCAAGGCATTAGTCTTACAGGTTCAGAGCTGTGATAGTCTACAGTGGCCAAGTGTGTGCTGGAGAACCAGTCAGGTATCTTCTCAGTCCAAGAAGCTGGGCGCTGCATCAGACAGAAAGCCTGGAGTTCCTGGAGAGCAATTGCCATGGGTTCATGGTAAGGGCTGAAGAGTCTGGTGTCCAGTCAACAGCAAAAGCGATGGTTCACCTACTCAGGAGGAAAGGAGCTCTTGCAGTGCAGGCGTACTTCCTGCTCCTCTTCGCCCTTTTACTCCATCAGACTGTTGGAATGATTCCCCCACCCCTAGTAAGGGTGGCATCCCCTTCACAGTCTGCTGGACTGAATGCCAGTCCTCTTGGGAAACATTCACAGGCACTGTAGGAAGTGTGTTTTACTACTCTGGTAGACATTTTTTTTTTCTTCGTCTTTTTGAGACAGGGTCTCATTATGCAGTTCAGGCTGGCCTTAAGCTCACTCACTTTGTAGCTTAGGCTGGTCTTGAACTCGCAACAATCCTCCTGCCTCAGCCTCCCAAGTGCTGGGATTACAGGCATGCGCCACCACGCCCTGCTGGTAGACATTTTTTAATCCAGATGAGTTGACATCACAGGGTTTTAAGAGAGTTTTTTTTTTTTCAGTAAAACTTTGGGGAGTTGCTTTTGGTGGTTGGCTTTATTTAATTGGTACATTTTAGCTATACATAATGATAACATTCATCATAGAGAATTTGTACCTGTACATGATTCTTTGTTTTCACATTCACATCCTCTCCCTTTAACTCTACCCTTTCCTTTATTTATACAAGCTTTGTTTCCATTTTTTTAAACTTCTATTATTCTTTTCTCTTTCTTTCCTTTTCCCCTCCTCCCTCTGTTTCTCTTCCCATAAGAATATTTTTTCCCATTTGCCAATATATATTATACATTTTGGTCCTTATTTATGGTCTTGGTTTTTCATACCAGAGAGACAATTCGGTATTTATACATGTGTATCTGATTTATTTCACTTAAGAGTATGTCTCAAGGTGCATTCATTTAGTTAGAAATTATCCTTTATGGCAGAATAGTACTCCATTATATATTTTACATTACTGTAAATTTTTCTTTCTTCCTTTTTTTTTTTCTTTTTGGCAGAACCGGGTTTTGAACTCAGGCCCTTTTGCTTGCCAAGGAGGCGCTTATTCCACTGAGCCATCTCCCCAGCCCTAGTACTCCATTGAATAAACAAAACAATACTGCTTCTTTATCCATTCATTGGCTGATGGTCATTTGGGCTATTTCCTAGCTATAACAAACTGAGCTGCTGGGTGTGCATATATTGCTGTGGTGTGTTTTTAATTATTTCAAGAAGATATGAAGAGGTGGAACAGTTAGGTCAAATGGGATCTCTAGATTTAGCTTTTGAGGTATCTCTGTAGATTTCCATAGTGGCTACACCAGTCTATACTCCCATCAACAGTGGAGAAAGGTTCCTCTTTATCCACAATGCTGCCAACATTTGTCACTAGTTAATTTATTTATTTATTTATTTATTTATTTATTATTATTATTATTTTTTTTTTTTTGTCTTTTTGAGACAGGGTCTCACTGTGCAGTTCAGGCTGGCCTTAAGCTCACTTTGTAGCTCAGGCTGGTCTCGAACTCACAACAATCCTCCTGCCTCAGCCTCCCGAGTGCTGGGATTACAGGCATGCACCACCACGCCCAGCACGTGCACCACCACGCCCGGCACTAGTTAATTTATTTTCTTGCTTTCTTCTTTCATCCTTTTGTCTGTTGTTCTCTCTTTCTTTCAAGAGGAAGGGGAAAGTTAAGAAGGCTGTTTGTTGAGCAAGGAAGCAGCTGTCCTTCAGCTAAGAAAGTGGACAAGATAGATGAGACTGGTTGTAGCAAAGGTGGAGTCATATCTGATCCAAAACTTCCCAGAGCAGACTTGTGTTCATAATGGACCCCAGCAGTCTCTAGACACCCCTTCCTATGGAAGATTTCTGACTACATAATGACATTACTTTGAGACCCCATAAAATGCAAGTCCTGCCTTCTTTAGGGTTTCTCTCTATACATGGAGTTTGGCTTTGTTGTCCTGTGAGCTGCCCTGTGTGTTTCTATAGTCAACTCTCATTTTATTTTTGCTTAAGAATTAGTCAGTGGGGGCTGGGGAGATGGCTCAGTGGAATAAGCACTTTTCTGGCAGGCACAAGGGTCTGAGTTCAATTCCCAGTTCCACCAAAAAAAAAAAAAAAAAAAAAGGGTCCTTGGTCCCTGTGGCCAAGGACCTGTGCTCACCAGTGACACTAGTTTTCCAAATAATCATTTTTCTTGTTCCAACAACTGTCCTCAAGCCATTGGCCCTTTGCGGGTAAAGTAAGCAAACTCAGGGATTGGGAACATTTCCATGTTTTCATATTGGTAGGTATTTTCTTTGCCCATGAGAAATTTAATTTGCAATATCCATAGTGCATAAATGTATTTGCTGAATCTCCAACTGTGCAGAATTTGGTGTTGGAATTATAATGCATGTCTATATGGAAGACTGTACAACTGTCATCCCAGCCCTTGGGAGCCTGAGGCAGGAGGTCCCTGTGAGTTTCAGACCAGCCTGGGCTACTTAGTGAGGACCAAATACTGAGCCCTGTATCAAAAACAAAAACAAGCCAACCAATCAAACAAAAGCAACCTTCAAGCCCAACCTGAGCAGCTTGGTGACTAAGCAAGACCTATCTCAAAGAAAAAAAGCTCAGTATGAAGGCCCTAGGTTTAATGTCCAGTGGGGGTAGGGTGGGTGGAGAGCATGGGGATGGGTGGGGGAAAGGGTAGGAGCTCTCTGCATCATTATCATTATTTTTGTCTTTAGGCTGAAGGCATAGTTGCATGCGTTAATCTTATCCCTAGTTATTATGGGCTGATCAGACCCACAATCTCCCAAATGAGTGGGTATCACAGGCTTAAATAAATGAACAAATGAAATGATTTCAGGGCTCTAGGAGGATCCAAACCTTCTCACAGAATTTGTGATTATCTGGATTGAGACCGAGTACTTCTCTAGGCAGCCCATATTTATTATGTTATCAAACAAAGGAGGAAGATAGTAAAGAAGATGCAGGAAATTGGGCAAGACCCTTGGCGGAACTGGGGATTGAACTCAGGCCCTTGCTCTTGCCAGCGAAGCACTTATTACACTGAGCCATCTCCCTGGCCCTGGCTTTACTTCTTATACTTCATTTTTATACTTTTCTGCTGGATGGTTAAGACCAAGATAAAGCAAGACCTATGTAACAAGAATTGTAGCTTTTGTTTCTAGTGAAGGTCAGTCAAATCCCCTCAGGATTTATCCTGAGACCTTGTATGGCAGTTTGTAGATCCTTTGTGTCAGCCATGTGGATGAGTCACAGCCATTGCTTAACTAATTTGCTCTCTGTGGAAGCCTGAGACAATGTTTTCTCTCCATGTGACTCTCCTTAGGCACACTCTATATCATCGATCACTTTAAGAGGCTATCATTCGTTCAGTGAAGGTATTTAGTTTGTTTTTCAAAGACAAGGTGCCTGATTGTGTTCAGAGTTGTTTCTGCGTCTTCTCATCTGTTCCTGTGATCCTCCAGCCTGACTTTTGCCAGCTCCCCTCTGTTTTTCTCACAGCAGCTTGGCAGTATACTTTCAAGTCCCAGGTTTGCCCTGCCTTTTTTATCCAGAATTTCTTTTGGTATTCTGGATCCCTTCTTGTTCCAGGTGAATTTTAGCATTATTTCTTTTAATTTTGTGGGATATGCAATTGGTATTTTGATTAAGATTACTTTATTTGTTTGTTTTTTGCAGACCGGGGATTGAACTCAGACCCTTGTCCTTCCCAGGCAAGTGCTTATTCTACTGAACTATCTCCTCAGCCCCACATTGATTAAGATTACTTTAATCTGTATAACAATTTTGAAAGTATGGCCATATTCACTTTTTTTGTTTTTGTTCTTGTTTTATATTTTTGGCAGAACAGGGACTTGAAGTCAGGCCATATTTACTATATTGGTTGGTTCTACCTGACAAGAAGAGATTGACATGGCAAGAGAGACTCTATTTTTCTTTTTCTTTTGTTTTTTTTTGCAGAACCAAGGATTGAACTCAGACCCTTGCGCTTGCCAGGGAAGCAATTATTCCACTGAGCCATCTCCTCGGCCCCATTTTTTTTAATGTATTTTTTTTTCAGTTAATTTTATTGAGAAACAAATAGTAATGAGACATTTTCAAAACAGGTTAGTAGGACAGTTACAATAATTGATACATTGCATATTGTGGTTCTTGTATTATTCATAGTACAAGATGCAGACAGGATATCCTGTCCAAACACTATTAGTACAAATCTTTCTTCTCACTGAATGAAGAGAAAGTAGCTATATATCTATTCCATTTTGTATATACAGATATCTATATATCTATATATATTCCACTACAAGATGGTCCTACTCCATTTTCTTTTTAAGTCCATTTTAGAAGTCAGTTACGATTTGAGGCAGAGCCCAGGCCCGACATGAGTGAGACTGCCTGGGGCTTGCTAGGTCCTCATCTGAGCCAGAGCCCAGGCCCGGCTTGTGAGTGGAACTTCCTCCATCAGACAGGCCTCGTGTGGACCCCTACAGCAGAACTCCCTGCACAGAGGCTAGAGACAAGACCCACCCACCTGATCCAGGAACAGAACATTCTTGCCAGAGTGGCATAGAGGGTTCACCTCCAAGGTCTGCCGCTAGAAGAAATGGAGCAGAGCAGTGAGACCCAAGCCACACCCACCTGGGTGAGTTTGAACTTGGTAAATCCAGACCCGGTGCTAAGGTCTATGAAATTTCTACACCAAAGGTCGAAAAGACAGTTCTGTAGAAGATGATGAAGAGAAGGAACAAAATGCATTCTCAGTCTCTGAGCCCACCAAGAAAAAAATGGAGGGGACAATAACATAGAAGAAATTGGAAATCACACACCTGAAATCTCTGAAATAATAGCATCTGAAGTAAAGAAACAACTGCAGAAAGGTATAGAAGAAATCAGATCAGAAGTAATTTCTCAAGTAAAAAAAGAAATGATAACTAAAATGAAAGAAGTACTAAGTGCTTCTAAAGAAGATGATAAAAAATAGAGGAGAATAGAAAAATGATGGAATCCTTGATTGAGAAATATAGGAAAGAAATAGAATGCATGAAGCAGATTCAGAGTGCTATGGAGGAAATTAAAACCTCAATCACAAGCTGGCAACCATTTGAATGAAAGTGTGAATAGACTTTCAGACCTTAAAGACACCATTGCAGCTTGTGAAAAGGTAAGAAAAGATCTCATAAAAACAACTAGGATGCAGGAAAAAATAATTCAACATCTGCAAGATGGTGCAAAGATGAACAACATAAGACTAACAGGCATCAATGTGAAATAAGGAGTCAATAATAAAAAGATATGAAAAGAATATGAATGGAAGTAATAGCAGAAAATTTCCCAAATATGGGAAAACAATCTGACATTCTGGTAACCAAAGCATTTGGAACTCCAAATAGCAACAACCCAATTAAAAACACACCCAGAAATACAATAATCAAGATCCCAGAAATTCAACGAAAAAACAGTATACTAAAAGCTGCTAGGGAAAAGAAACAGATCACATTTAAAAGGAAAACCATCAGAATAATGGCAGATTTCTCTTCATAAACCATTAAGTCCAGAAGAGCATGGAGCAAAGTACTACATGTCTTGCAAGAAAACAAATTCCAACCCAAACTGATATACCCTGCAAAACTTTTTCTAGTGTAATGTAGAAGTGAAATACTTCCATAACAAAAAACAACTTAAAAAAAAAAAAAAGGACATAGGGGGTAGGGAGATGGCTCAGTTGAATAAGAGCTTCCCTAGCAAGTGCAAGAGTCTGAGTTCAATCCCTGGTTCTGCCAGAAAAAAAAAAAAAAAAAAGGACATAAAATGAAAAAAAAAAAAATTACCACCAAGAACAAGTAAAGAATTTTATGATGATAAAGCCAACCCTATACAGACTACTAAAAGATATTCTAGAGAGGGATAAAAATAACCACAACTTCATGAATGGGAATGGAAAGAACCCATCAAACAGGGCAAACAAACACAGGAGAAAAAGAGGTATACAAAAGCAGTATTTTAATTATTCTTTTGTATACAGCAGCAAAATATTTCCGTCAGCATACTCTACAAATGGACTTCTCCTGTACTCTATAGGCACGATTCTATCCAGGACTACAGGGTGGATATCAAGCAAATAGCAGCAGCTCAATCCCATAAGTGACACCTGGACACCAGTAAGTCATGGACACCGTCCACGTCCACAACGTACTAGAACTTTGTGCGATATCCTATCCCCAAAATGTTAGAAGTGCTGGTCATATTTATGTTATGTGTTATTCTTTACTATTATGAAAACTTTTTCCTAGTTGAATTATTTTGAAATATTTATTTTTTAATTAATATTTCATTAATTTCCTGAATATTGTTTAATCTTTTTGGTTTAAGATTTATACTGTATCTTTGACTTAAAATCTACTTATAAGACATGGTATATTTTCTCCTAGTATTAGAAACCTTAAAAAGTATATTTCCATTTTCCATTGACTTTATATTATTTCTTTTACACATGCAGGCACACATACAGACATACATATATACATTCATATGTATAAAAAATATGTATAAAACCCTTCATAAGACTGATACTGTTTTGTAGAAATCTTTAGTGACCTTTTAAATGGGTTCATTTAATATATCTTACATTGTCCTCCACAACTACCATTTTGAGAGCTCTTTATTTTTTATTCAGGACCATATAGCAACTTCTCTTGCCTTCTGAATTATGTCTTTTGTTATTTTCTGTATGGTATGTCTGGAGATAGAATATTTGAAGTTTGTGGGACTGGAAAATATTTTAGTTTTCTTTTTTTAAAAATTTATTTGTTTTTTAACTTGAAGAATGAACAATAGAAGTAAAAACAAATAGAAAATAATGACATAAACAGGGTAACATACAATTATACATATGTTACAGATTTTCAAAACATGGATGGCTTATTATATATATGTATATACATATGTATATATGTATGAAAAATATGTATAAAACCCAACATCATATATATATAAAATAAAATAAAATGTAACACAGATCAGCAGTCCACAATTGAAGTGGGTTATCCACAGAAGTTGTTGACTAGAGCCATTCACAGCTCATTATATTTTTGTATTTTTCTGCTGGATGGTTAAGACCAAATTAAAGCAAGACCTATATAACAAAAAATGTAACTTTTGTATCAGATAAGGTCAGTCAGGTACCCTCAGGGTTTATCCTGTAACCCTGTACTGCACTTTGTAGATCCCTTGTCAGTATCAGCCTTGTGGATGAGTCACAGCCATTGCTTGACCAATTTGCTCTCTGTGGAAGGCTGAGACAAAGTTTTCTCTCCATGTGACTCTGTGGATTCCTCTGTGGCCCCATAATCTCCTTGATCAGAAAATTTGGGGCACTACTGAGTTATATGATGTTACATTACAAATTCTCCTATGTCCTGAGTCTTCACTAACCTTGAAAAGCTAGGGTCAAAATGTTGGCTGATCTTGCAGCCTTTCTTTTTCTCCAGTTTTTCATCTGCAAACTTAGGTTGTTAACCCTCCAGAAGAGAAGTTTATTATTGCCCTGCAACATATGCAGTTCAGTTTACCCACACTATTAGTCTAAATATCAGACATCAAAGGCATAACATGGAATATGTATTTTCCATCAAGTATGGAGATACTAATCTCTAAGTCCATACAGAATATGAAGAAGAAAAAAAACATTTAAAAAAATAGGAATGAACACTTACATATATTTACATATATATTTAGAAATCCATCCATATACAGCATAGGAACATTGTAGCATGACTGTCTTGTGACATATTTTTGACTTATTTTTCATTTACTACCCTTTAAAAAAGGGCAGTATAGTAATAGCTGGTATGTCAGGACAAGAAGTACATATTTAGAAGACCAGAAGGGCAGGCATTTGGAGTGTGACCCTTCTATTACACTTTGTTAAATTCAGTGCAATTGCTTAGTTCACAGGTATCAGCCTATATGGTTAGTCGGGGTTAGAATCTTACCACTTAACTGCTAGTTTCAAAAATCTCCTGATGTTTCTCAGGATCATTGTCTTATCCATCTAGTGGGTATAAGTGAATGGTCTTGCCTGTGTCATATTTCTCAGTATTTCTCCTTTCCCTCTCCTCATTGTCCAATCATCAAGTTCTTGCTTTCCGTTTAATTGTGTTATACATTTCTATTTGCAGTTATTCTTTTGATTTATACTGGGGAGACCATACAATATTTGCACATGTGGGTCTGGTTTATTTTTCTTATAAGTATGTCTTCAAATGGCATCCACTTAAATATGCAGGCTTTGAGTTTATAATTCCTTACAACTGAGTAATACTCCATTGTATAAAAATACTACATCTTTTTCAACCATTCCTCATGTGATAGGCATCTTGGTTGTTTCCAAGATTTTGTGATCACAAATTGGGCTCCTATAAACATAGGTACACGTATTTCCCTATGATACGATGTTTTCACTTCCTTCGGAAAAATTTCCACTAAGGGAATAGTTGGCTTCAATGGGATTTCCAGTCCTCGTTTCTTAAGGAGTTTCCACACTGTTTTCCATAATGGTTGCACCAGTCTACATTCCCACCAGCAGTGGAGAAGAGTTCCCATTTCCCCACAACCTCTCCAACATTTGTTGTTGGTTGATTTCCTTATGATAGCCATTCTTTCTGGGGTGCGATGGTACGTCAGTGCTGTTTTAATTTGCATTTCACAGATGACTAGTCATGTGCAGCATTTTTCATGTATTTATTCACTTCTTTAATTTTGTCCTCTGAGAAGTGTGTGCTCATCTCTGATGCCCATTTCTGCACTAGGTCTTTAAATTTAGGGGCCCTGATATTTTTTAGTTCTTTATAAACTCTAGAAAGCAGACCCTTGTCGGAGTGTTTATGAGTTAGGATTTTTTCAAAATGTGTGGGTTGTCTTTTCACTTTGCTGGTAATTTCTTTTTTTCTTTTTTCTTTTCTTCTTTTTTTTTTATTTTTTTGTGGAACCAGGGATTGAACTCAGGCCCTTGCACTTGCCAGTTAAGCGCTTATTCCACTGAACCATCTCCCCAGCCCACATGGTAATTTCTTTTGACGTGCAAAAACTTCTCAATAACAGGTGGTCCCAGTTGTTAATCCTTTCAAGTGTTTCCTGTGCAAATACATGTTTGTTCATGAACTCTTTGCCTACCCTATGTCTTCAAGAGTTTCTCCTACTTTCTCTCTGTTTTAATGTTAAGATATTTAATCCATTTTGACTTTAGTTTAGTGCATGGTGATAGACCTGGGTCAAGTTTTAGTTTTCATCATGTAGAGAGCCAATTTTTCCAGCACCATTTGTTAAAGAGGCTATCTTTCTTCCAGTAAGCGTGTTTGGCCCCTTTGTCGAAGATCAAGTGACTGAGTGTGTTTTGGATGCTACTGCATCTTCCAGTCTATTCCATTGGTCCTCTGGTCTATTTTGTTGCTAAAGCCATGCTGATTTTATCACAGTAGCTTTGTAATATAATTTCAAGTCAGGAATAGTAATGCCTCCTGACTTGTGTTTGTTGGCCAGGATTGCTTTTGTTATTCTAGGTCTTTTCTGGATCCAAACAAATTATAAGAATGATTTTTCTAGTTCTAGAAGGTATTTTGTTGGTAGTTTGATAGGGATTGAATTGAATCTGTACAACAATTTTGGGAGTATGGCCATCTTCACCATGTTGGTTCTTCACATCCAGCAGCAGGGTATATCTTTCCATTTTCTGAAATCCTCTATGATCTCCTTTTTCAGAATACTATAATTTTCCATGAAAAGATCTTTAACTCCTTTAGTTAGATGAATTCCAAGATATTTCTTTCTTTCTTTCTTTTTTTTTTTTTTTTAGTCTTTTTGAGACAGTGTCTTACTATGCAGTTCAGGCTGACCTTAAGCTCAATTTGTAGCTCAGGCTGGTCTCAAACTCACAACAATCTTCCTGCATCAGCTTCCCGAGTGCTGGGATTACAGGCCTGTGCCACCATGCCTGGCTGATATTTCATTTTCTGCAGTGCTATTGTAAAAGGTATTGTTTCTATAGTATCCTTGTCAGTGTGTTTGTTATCTGTGTAGAGAAATGCTATTGACTTTTGAATATTGATTTTATATCCTACTATGCTACTGAATTTGTATATCAATTCTAGTAGCTTTTTGGTGGAGTTGTTTGGGTCTTCCAAGTAAAGTATCATGTCATCTGCAAATAGTGATAATTTAACTTCTTTTTTTATCTATCCTTATTCCTTTTATTTTTCCCTCTTATGTAATGGCTCTACCAAATGTTTCCAAAAGTATATTGAACAGAAAGGGTGATAGAGGACATCCTTGTCTTGTACCAGATTTAAGAGTAAAAGATTTCCGTTTTTCCCTGTTTAGAATTATATTAGTGATTGGGTTGTCATAGATGGCTTTTATATAATTGAAGTAGAGGCCTTCTATTCCAATTTTCTGAAGGATTTTGAACATGAATGAGTGTTGGACTTTGTCAAAAGCCTTTTCTGCATCAATTGAGGTCATCATGTGGTTTTTAGCTTTCGCTCTATTGATATAGTATATTACATTTATAGATTTTTAATACTGAACCATCCTTGCATCCCTGGGATGAATCCTACCTGGTCATGGTGTATGATCTTCTTGATGATTTGCTGTATTCTATTTGCTAGGAATTTATTGAGGATTTTTACATCTATGTTCATGAGGGTGATTGGTGTGTAATTAGCTTTTTTAGTTGTGTCTTTCCCTAGATTTGGAATCAGTGTAACACTTGCCTCCAGGAATAATTTTGTGACAACTGCTTCCTTTTCAATTTCACTGGAGAGTTTGTGGAGTGTAGGGATTATATCTTCTGTATATTTCTTGTAGAATTCAACTGTGAATCCGTCAGGACCTGGATTTTTCTTTGTTTTTTTATTGGTTTATTGAGATTTGTTCTATCTTCTTGATTCAGTTTTGGTAATTTTTACCTTTCTAGGAATCTGACCATTTCATCTGTGTCTTCTATTCTGTGAGTGTAAAGATTCTCAAAGTAGCTATTGATAATCTTCTGAATTTGCACTGTCTGTGGTGACTGCACCCTTTTCATTACTGATTGCTTGTATTTGAATTTTTTCTTTCCTCTTGTTGATGAGGTTAGCTAGTGGCTAATCAATTTTATTTAGTTTTTCAAAGAACCATCTTCTTGATTCATTTACTCTTTGAATCATTTTCTTTGTCTCAATTGAATAATTTCTGCTCTAATCTTTATGATTTCTTTTCGTCTTTGGGCTCTGGGTTTGGTTTGCTCTTCCTTTTCTAGATGTGGGGGTTGTTACATTATTGTGTTTATTTGTTCCCGTTCTGTTTTCCTAATGTGTGAGTTCAGGGCTATGAACCTCCCTTGGAGAACTGCTTTCATCGCATCCCATAAATTCCCTTAAGTTGTGGTTGAATTCTCATTGAATTGTAGATATTATTGAATTTTTTGTTTAATTTTGTCTGTAACCCACTGATTGCTGAGTATGGTGTTGTTTAATTTCCATGTATTTAGGGGCTTTTGCTGGTTTCTTTTGTTGTTTATTTCCAGTTTCATTGCACTGTGGTCAGATAATATGCAAGGGATAATTTCTGTTTTCTTGCATATACTTAAGCATGACCTATGGACCAGTATGTGGTCTGTTTTAGAGAATGACCCATGTGCAGCTGAAAAAAATGTGTATTCAACTGTGGTTGGGTGGAACACTCAGTATATGTCCACCAAGTCCATTTGTTCCAGGCTCTGGTTCTGTTCTACTACTTCTTTGCTAATTTTTTGTCTAGTTGACCTGTCTTTGTGGGATAAGGGGGTATTTAGGTCTCCTGTTAAGATTGTGGTATTGGATATTAGTTTTTTTTTATGTCCATTATGATTTGTTTAACGTAGTTGGGTGCTCCCTTGTCTGGTGAATACGTATTTATGAGTGTTACCACTTCTTGTTGAATTCTTCCCCTAACCAGTATATAGTGACCTTTTTTTTTCATTTGATCATTCTTCGTTTTAAGTTGAGACTGTCTGAGAACAAGATTGCTACCCCTGCTTTTTTCTTTGTTGCTGGGGCATGGAATATTGTTTTCCATCCTTTGACTTTAAGCCTATGAATGTCCTTTTGAGTTAAGTGTGTTTGTTGTATACAGCATATCGTTGTCTTTTGTTTCCTAATCCATTGTGCCAGTCTATTTTTCTTAATTGGAGAACTGAGTCCATTTACATTGATGGTTATAATTGAAATGTGTTGACTTATGATTGTCATGATATTTACCTGCTATTGTTTACTCCTTTTTGTCCTGTGTTTAATTGTTTGCCTTATTTAGTGGGTTCTTTCTATTCTCATTTGTGGAGTTCTGGTCATTGTGGTCCCTCTCTAGAACATCTTTCAGTAGCTTGTGTAGGAATGGCTTTGTCATCATGAAATTCTTTAGTTGTTCTTTGTCGTGGAAGTATTTCACTTCTCCATCAAACTTGAAAGAGAGTTTTGCAGGGTATAGTAGTCTGGGTTGGAATTTGTTTTCATAGAGGACTTGTACTGTGCTCCATGCTCTCCTTCCCTTAATGGTTTGTGAAGAGAAGGCAGCTGTAATTCTGATGGGTTTTCCTTTGAATGTGATCTGTTTCTTTTCTCTAGCAGCTTTAAGTATAGTATTTTTGTGTTGGATTTCTGTGACTGTTATATGTCTCAGTGTGTTTTTAGTTGTGCTGAAGTTATTTGGTGTTCTGCATGCTTCAGTTACCTGAATGTTAGATTGTTTCCTCACGTTTGGGAAGTTTTCTGCTATTACTTCTGCCCATAATCTTTTTATATCATTTGTGTTGACTCCTTCTTTCTCATTGATGCCAATTATTCTTACATTGTTCATCTTGCCATCATCTTGCAAGTGATGGATTATTTTTTTCCTGCATCCTCATTGTTTTTAACAGATCTTTTCTCACCTTTTCACTAACTGCATCAGTGTCTTCGAGATCTGAGACTCGTCTTTGCTTTCACTTGAATGGTTTTATAGATTCGTGATTGAGATTTTTAAGTTCTTGTATATCTGTTTGACTCTGCTTCATTCTATCTTTTTCTTTCCTGTATTACTCATTCAAGGAATCTGTCATATTTCTAATCTCCTGTATTTTTTTTTTGTCAGTGTCTTCATTAGAGGTAGCTATTAATTCTTTTACTGCAGAGTTTTTGCCGAATTGAGTTACCTCCATGTATTTCCAGAATTGATCTCTACTTCAGATGCTATGATTTCAAAGATTTCTTTTTTTTTTTTTTTTTTTTTTTTTTTTTTTTTTTTTTTTTTTTTTTTTTTTTTTTTTTTTTTTTTTTTTTTTTTTTTTTTTTTTTTTTTTTTTTTTTTTTTTTTTTTTTTTTTGTCTTTTTCTTTGAGACAGGGTCTCACTGTGCAGTTCAGCCTGGTCTTAAGCTCACTGTGTAGCTCAGGCTGGGCTCGAACTCACAACAATCCTCCTGTCTCAGCCTCCAAGTGCTGGGATTACAGGCCTGTGCCACCATGCCTGGCAGATTTTTTATTTTATTTCAGAAATTATTTCTGCTTTGAGTTTGGTGATCCTTCCTTGCCAGCAATGCTGTTAATTCAGATGTTTCTGGTAGAGTAGTGTTCTCTGTGCTTGTTCTGGGTGGGCATTGGGTTTCCCCCGTATGTTTCTGGATTTAATATATTACTTCTGATGCTATGTATTAAAAATCTTCTTTTTTTCTTTCAGGTGTTAATTCTGGTCTGAATTCCTCTATGCCTTTCTACTGTTTTTTCCTTGCTTCTGACTCTTAATTCATTCATTTTAGCTGAGTTAGTGTCCTCTGCACTTATCATTGGTGGGCTTAAGGCCTGAGATTACATTTGTTTCCTTGTTTTTATCATGACTTACAGCTGTGACCTCTGCCTTTTGGTGTAGAGTTTTGGTGCAATTCTAATCTTAGCACCTTATGAAATTCAGGTATTGTTACACCAAAGTTGTAGTTCCTGTAGTTTTGGGGCCAGGGAGATGGCTCAGTGGAATAAGTGCTCCCCTGGCAAGCACAAGGGCCTGAGTTCAATCACCAGTTCCACTGAAAAAACAAAAAACACCAGCAGAAATTGACAATACAATTATCCAAACTGTTCTGCATATATACCTAGTTCATGTAGTTTTACCTGGCTTGGATTTGGC
>PVKA01040872.1:0-18454 GCA_004027165.1 Ctenomys sociabilis | reverse complement strand
AAAAAAAAAAAAAAAAAAAAAAAAAAAAAAAAAAAAAAAAAAAAAAAAAAAAAAAAGAAAATGGAAAAGTTAACGTCAATCTAGCCTTAAATTTGGTTAGAAAATTTTTTGATTTCTGAAAATAAGTCTTGAAAGAAAATAAAGACTTTAATAGAAATAAGGGAATATAATTTCTATTACTAGTCCTGTTACCATCTTTTCCATAATAAAGAACCAGAAAATTGCAAATATATATTAAATATCTATTTCGAGGCCTTAAGCTATGCATAACAAAAAGGCTTGGTTCAAGATAAAAAATGAAATCAAATAAGGTACTTACTATTCCCTGGGCTTTCCCTCTAAACAAGTATCATCTGCACAGCAGGACAGGCCCAACCAAGGGGGGCACTTGGGCATATCTACACAGTGGAGTGAATTAGATGGCGCTTGGAAGATAATGAGTGAGCAGAAACTTGGAGAGAGGGATACGGGAGCAAAGGGAGCTACCAGAGAAATGAACTTCAGAACTGCATTCGGAGCCCCTGGACCTCCTTGTATCTATTACTAAGGAGTTATTTGCTCACGTGTGACATGGAATCTAACAAGCCAGAAAACATGCTGCGGGAAGCTGCAAGCTGAACCCAAAGGCCTCCGGAGGCCGGAGAGACTCTTGACTTGGGAATCATGGTGCAAAACTCTGATCTCCCCTAGCAGAAGGTCTCAGTCAGCCCCGGATCACTGATTTCTTGCTTTAAGCCTCACAAATAAAGCTTAGAAAACAGGTTAAAAGTGTAGATTTGTTCCACAATTTAGAAAACTCCTTGTCAATATAAATGAAATATTATTTGAAAGGGGATATCAACGTCTAAACATAGAACATAGTCATACGTCAGTGTTTACTATTTTATCAAAGCAACTGGGGGCCGGGGATACAGCTCAGTGGCACAGTACTCTGTGTGGCAGACACAAGATCTTAAGTTTGATTCCTGGTACCAGAAAACAAAACCAAAACAAAACACAACTAAGCAGGAGGCAGAAACAAGGGACCCAGCACCAACAGAAAAATCATCCAACAGAAACACAAACAAAGAGCACAGGGTTGATGGAATTATCAAATAAGGTTTCTAATTAGTAAATAAGGATTCTATATAGGATGAACACATAAAAGTACTTCAAGAGAAATGTACACTTTGGAAAAGCAAAGAGAACATTAAATGCCCAATTCCCTATACTGACAAAAATATTTATATATTGCAAACATATAATACTGAAATTTTAAAAAATGTAATGACAGACAAAAATATAATCTCTATCTCAAATCAAAAATTTATTTGTTAGAGGTCAGGGAGATAGCTCAGTAGGACAAGCACTTTCCTGGTAAGCAGAGGGTCCTGAGTTCAATCCCCAATACCACAAAAAAACGAAGAAAAGAAGAATTTATTTGTAGAAATTACCAATAGATTGGACACAGAATTACAAGCATTTAAAAAGACATTAAATATGAAAGTTCAAAAAGTAAACTATCCAAATTAAATCTCAAAAAATAACAAAACATAAAGGACTAAAAAATTTACATTTACAAATGATTCCATATCAAATAGTTTAATACATTTGAAATTCAAGTATTTCCTAATATAATTACAGTATTAGGAAATATATTTAAATAAGTATTGAAAGGCTTTACTAAAGTTGTTGAAAACTTGATATTTGCAAATAAATGAACACCAAATAAAAGCATTTATACCAAAATATGCCCATCTTTGACAAAACTAAACACAAAGAGGATACAAATGAAGGACCATTTTGTAGTGAAATGTATGTATGTGTATATATATATATATATATATATATGTATATATATACAAACACTAATAGTGTTTGGACAGGGTATCATGTCTGCATCTTGTACTATGAATAACTACTACAAAGACAACAATATGCATTGTATTAATTATTGTAACTGTCCTACTAACCTGTTTTGAAACTGTCTCATTGCTATTTGTTTCTGAATAAAATTAATCAAAAAATCATAAATCACATTATGTAAAAGCAAAAGAAGTCATAGGAAAAAAAGAAATAGTATATAAATAAGGAAATGTAAGAAAAGGCAGTGTTTTGTCAGAAGTGAAGTAAGGTAGATATTATGCAATGGTGTTTTTTAAATGCCAGAGAAGAAGCCTCGTTTCCTCTGAGTCTTGTTCCTCTATGCCTATGTGACTATTTTATGTTGGGTAGTGGGTAACGTCTACACTTGTTTCACAGGTTTTAAATAAAGACTTACATTTAAAGATCATGGTGTGATGAATGACACTCGAGGAGTCTCACTGACACATATGTTTGAATGCAGATGCAACCTGAGTTTTAGATTCTGTTACATCTAGTATGATATGATAGTTTGGTTGGGAGGCTGTGTATATTTTGCATGAGAGGGGATGTAAGAATTAGGGACATGGGAGAAAATGCTGTTTGCCAAACATGCTCACCCCAGTCTACCTACACAAAGATCTAACAATGTGGCACTCATTCAAAAGTGTTTTATAGGGCTGGGGATAGCTCAGGTGCATAAGTGCCTGACTCGCAAGTTCAAAGTCTTGGCTTGTAGAGAGCCTGCTGAATAGCTCAGTAGACTAAAGTGCCTGCTTAGGCATGTGCAGGTCCGGAATTTAGCCATCTCCACTATGTCACTCTGGACCCACCTCCCAGAGCACTGAGATGGTGACTGAGACTGGGTGTGCATGCCTATAATCCCAGTGCTTGGGAGGCTGAAAGCAAGAGGATCATTATGAGTCTGATCAGTGTAGTGAAAACCTGATGACTCTGAACTAAAATACATTTTAATAACAACAGAAATAAACAATTACATATTTTTACACAGAAATTTAGAAGTCTAACCATATACAGTGTTGTAGTAAGACAGTCCTATGACATTTTTCTTGTCTCTTGTTTTCATTTATTAACCCAGTTTTTTAAAACAAACATTTAGTTGAGACACAGTTTGGCAGTAATTGATATGACATTAGAAGCAGGACATATTTAGAAGAGCAGATTGACAAGCATTCCAAACATGACCCTAGTATTATACATTGCTATCTTCAGTGCAGTTGCTTAGTTCACAGGTATCAGTAACATATAGAAAGGGTGACAATCCTACCAATTAACTGCTAGTTTAAAAAACTTGCTGAAAAGTCTCAGCATCATTGCCTTAACCCATGTTTTTTTATGTATTATTTATTTTTTCTTCACATTCTGTAGGGATTTAAAATTTAACATCTCAATACTTGATGGAAAATACCTGTTCCATGTTATGTCTAAGAAGTTTGATATTCAGACAGATAGTGAAGTTAAGCTCAACTGACTACATTGTAGGAGATTAATATTGAGCTTCATTTCTGGAAGGTTAAAACAACTTAAGTTTGCACACCAAATATTAGGGAAAAAGAAGGACTACAAGAATAGCCAGAATTTTGGCGATAGACATTCAAGGTCAGTGAGGACCCAGGACATGAGAACCCATACTGTAACATCCTGTAACTCAGTGTTTATTCTCTTTTTCTTTTTTCTTTTCTCTCTCTCTCTCTCTCTCTCTCTCTCTCTCTCTCTCTCTCTCTCTCTCTCTCTCTCTCTCTCTCTCTTTTGTGGAAACAGGGATTGAACTCAGGTCCATGCACTTGCCAGGGAAGCACATATTCTACTGAACCATCTCCCGGCTCCCCTGTAACTCAGTTTCATCCCAAATTTTCTGATCAAGGAGATTATGAGGCCACAGACGAAAGAGATCAAAGATGTATAACGCGCCTAAGGAAAGCCACCTAGAGAGAAAATATTCTCTCAGGCTTTCACAGGGAGTAAATTGGTCAAGCAATGGTCATGACTCATACACAAGGAGGGCACTGACAAAAGATTTACAAATTGTGTTACAGGGTTTCAGGTTAAATCCTAAAAGGATTTGACTGACTTTGGAAGATACAAAAGTTACATTTCTTGTTACATAGGTCTTGCTTTATCTTGATCTTAAGCATCCAGCAGAAAAGTATAAAAACAAGGTATTAAAAAGTAAAGCCATATTAATATGCTGAGCTGTAAAAGGCTCAAGCCAACAACTTTTGACATTGCCTGTCCTATGAATAACCCATTACTATTATGAACTATTGGATTATATCAGATTATTTTGCTGAATTCACATACCTACAGTATTTGAATGGCAATGGAATATCCATCTCTGACAAACAAAAAAGGGGGATATAAATGAAGGATCATTTTGTATTTGTATATACAAAATAATTAGGATAGCTATACAGCTACTTTCTCTTAATTCAATGAGAAGAAAGATTTGTACTCGTAGTATTTGGACAGGATATCATGCCTGCATCTTGTAGTATGAATAACTACTATGAAGACAACACTATGAAATGTATTAATTATTGTAATTGTCCTACTAACCTGTTTTAAAACTGTCTCATTTTTTTTCTTTCTCAATAAAATTAATTAAAAATAAAATATTATAAATAGATAAAATAAAACACATTTTAAAAAAGAAGTGGTTTATGTTTAATTTCATCTCAAAACATTTCATTGTCATTTTAATAGCATACTAGAGAAGATGTAATACTATGGAGCTCGGAGCCATAAGGCGTGGTGTCCGGTAGTTGCTGAGGCAGAGAGAGCTGGTCATGGAAAGCCAAATGCTACCGCCAGGCATGTGAGGGAAGCACACCTTTAGCTGGTTCAGCTTCAAGCTGGAATGCCGTCCTTGCCTCCCGTCATCCCCAGAAGATGCCATGTCACAAAGAGATGTGCACTATGATATTTTTTCAAATTTCAGTTTTACTGAGAAAATAACTATTCCATTTGCTGTAGGATGCCAGTTTTGGGGTAGTTTGGTGCATAGTAATTTATGGAAAATGATTGATAATAGCAATTTATGTCTCTAGGCAGTTTATCATTATCATATTTACTATCCTGTACCAGGAGTCAAATTCATGACCCCATGTTTGTCAGGCAGGCACTGTGCCACTGAGCTATATCCTTAGCCCAGTGGCCGTTACGGAAGCTACAGTGCATACTTTACCAAATGCTTTGGCAGTACCGCTGAGAATGAGCTTAAAAAATTAATTTTCCAAGAAGAACCATATTGATATCAAAATATGCTAGTATTTTTGCAATAACACAAATTAGTCAAAATGGTTTGTTTTTTTTTTTTTGTGTAATGTTGAAAAGTTTTTACTAATTTTTTCAGCTTTTGTTTCAATTGTCATAAGAAACACAATTTTATTTATTTATTTGGTACAGAGTCTCACTACATGGCTCAGATTCTATAGCGATCCTCCTGTCTCAGCTTCCGCAGATTACTGGACTGCTCCACTATACTCAGTTTCCCAGCCAGCATGGCACGGTGGTACCTGGGATCAAAGCCAGGTCCCTCTGCTTGCCAGGCAGGTACTCAGACTGCTGAGCTATCTCCCAAGCCTAAAGGTTTAGTTTGAATATGTGTGTAATGTTTGTTCCATATTAGTATAATTATTATAATTTATTGACAGAAATGTTGTGATTCCTCTTCTTTTCCTATGGCTTTAAATGATTTAAGTCAAATTGGATTTTCATACCTATACACCCTGGTTTCCTGTCTTCACCTGTTGTGTGTATGGGATTGTCTGCTCATCCCTTGAATAATATTCTTTTTTAAATTTTTTATTAATTTTAATGAGAAAGAAATAGCAATGAGAAAGTTCCAAACAGGTTAGTAGGACAGTTACAATAATAAATACATTGCATAGTGTTGTCTTCATAGTAATTATTCACAGTATAAGATGCAGATGTGATATCTTGTCTAAATAATACTAGTAAAAATGAACAAGGTAAGACTAATAGGCATCAATGAGAAACAAGGAGTCAGTACAAATGATATAAAAAGAATATGGGCAGAAGTAATAGCAGAAAATTTCCCAAATAAGGAGAGACAATCTAACATTCAGTAGCTGAAGCATATTGAACTAAAAATAACATCAGCACTA
This sequence comes from Ctenomys sociabilis, assembly GCA_004027165.1. Classification (NCBI taxonomy): domain Eukaryota; kingdom Metazoa; phylum Chordata; class Mammalia; order Rodentia; family Ctenomyidae; genus Ctenomys; species Ctenomys sociabilis. Next base: position 12,464 of record PVKA01040872.1, on the reverse strand, counting down.
TTAAAAACACACTTGGACATACAATAATCAAGAACCAGAAATCCAATACAAGAACAATATACTGAAGAATATTCTTTACAACTTTTGCCTATTTTTCAATATAAATTGCTACATTCAGTTTAGCAGTCTACTTCTTGGGTTGATTTTTAAGTTATATTTTCATAGAAATGGATTTACACAGAATTTCAAAAATTTGACTCATGATTTCCTACATTTTTTCCTTGCAATTATTTCTACCTAAAAATTTGTGTTGCTGATGATCAACTTTTCATAATTTCATAGTGATTTATTAATTTTTCTGGTTTTTGGAGAGGAAAGACTTGTTTTTAATTTTTGTTTTATTGAAGCACAAATATAAATGAGACAGTTTTAAGATACTTTGACAAGATGGATTTGATAAATTAATACATTGGAAACTGTTTTCATAATGTTTTGGTATCATATAAGGTGCATACATGATATTATGCTTACAGACATTATTATACCATATGTCTCTTATCATTAAATACAGTGTAGCTGTTTGTGAATCTTATTTTTTATACCTGAATTACATCAAAGATTCAATAATTAATACTTTCTACCTTGTTATTTTTCTAGTGGTTGTCTTTTATACTAGAAGCCGACATAATATCCTGTCCAACCACCATTAGTGCAAATCTTGCCTCTCATAGGATTATGTAGAAGCACAGCATTATCTATCCCAACTATACTGTCTATACACATAAATCATGATTTTTCCTTTCTATAGCCCTTCTTTTTTCTACACATGTCAAAGATGGGCACTTCATTGTCATTCAACTAATTTAGGTGCTTGAACTCGACAACACAATCCAATACAGTCCAGCATTCCACAGCAATAGTGAGTTATTCAAAGAAGTTGTCAACCATAGCCATTTACAGCTCAGCTTAATATTATGGCCCCGCTAAGCATACTTCATTTTTATACTTTTCTGTTGGATGGTTAAGACCTAGGTAGAGCAAGTCTTATATACCAACACATGTAGTTTATGTTTCTTATGTGGTCATAGATGCAAAAATCCTCAACAAAATCCTGGCAAATAGAATACAGCAAATCATCAAGAAGATCATACACCATGACCAGGTAGGATTCATCTCAGGGATGCAAGGATGATTCAATATTTGAAAATCTATAAATGTAATACACTATATAAATAGACTGAAATCTAAAAACCACGTGATCATCTCAATTGGTGCAGAGAAAGCCTTTGACAAAGTCCAACACTCATTCATGTTCAAGGTCCTACAGAAAATCAGAATAGATGGATTCTATCTTAACTTGATAAAAGCCAGCTATGACAACCCAAAAGCTCATATAATCATAAATGGGGAAAAACTGAAATCTTTTACTCTTAAATCAGGTACAAGACAAGGATGTCCTCTATCACCCCTCCTATTCAATATAGTGTTGGAATCCTTAGCAACAGCCATTAGAAAAGAGGGAGAAATAACGGGAATAAGAATAGGTAAAGAAGAAGTTAAATTATCACTATTTGCAGATGACATGATACTTTACTTGGAAGACCCCAAAAATTCCACCAAAAAACTACTGGAACTGATATGGAACTTCAGTAGCATAGCAGGATACAAAATCAGTACTCAAAAGTCAATAACATTCCTCTACACAGATAACAAGCACACTGAAAGGGAAACAATAGAAACAATTCCTTTTACAATAGCACTGTGGAAAATGAAATACCTTGGGATTCACTTAACCAAGGAAGTCAAAGATCTTTTCATGGAAATTTACAACACCTTAAGAAAAGAGATTGTAGAGGATTTCAGAAAATGGAAAGATATTCCATGCTCCTGGATAGGAAGAACCAACATCGTGAAGATGGCCATACTCCCTATGTTGCTGTACAGATTTAATGCAATCCCTATCAAACTGCCACCAACATACCTCCCATTTTTTATTTAAAATAAAACCAATATTTTTTCTGTTTTTAATCCTAAAATGTCTTCATTTTTATTTATTTCTTCCTGTGGAATCACTAGGTCTGTTCTTACATCTTCTAACATTCTTTGAGCTGTCTTCTAATTGAAGTTCTTCACTTTCACTTAGAAACTGCCTATGGAGGCTATGAATTTTCTTGTATGTATCACTGTTCTTGTGTCCTACATATTTTCTATGTGATTTTTTATTATCAATTACTTCCTTAAAAAATTTTCCCCACTAGGTTGAATTTACTTAAATTATCTTTAATGTTTTAAAACTTAGTTTTCAAAAAATTTTAAAACAGAAAAATTATTTTCCAATAATTCATAAAAACTCGAATTCATTTCATTTTTAGATTAAAAATGGTTATTTGTTGTATATAAGATTATTTTTAAGTGCCAAAAGTTATTTCTCCATGATTTTCCCTACTTCACTCTTCCTTTTTCCTGTTTTTACACATTAAGTCTCAGTTCCCATGGACAGAGAGACAGATCACAAACACTTTTCTCTCAACTATATTATGGAAACATTAGGTTTGTCAAAATAGATGTACAGTATTCAATTATTCAATTCAAAAACATTTGAGATTTACAGACTTATGGCAGCTTCTCTTTTATGTTGATTTTTATTTCACTATGAAAAAAAACACATTTTTTAATGTTTCCAGAATGTTTTATGGTATATTTGTGGCCCAGTGCACTACTAACATATACACTCTCAAGATACTGAAGAATATTAGTTTCTTTTAACAAAATAAAATGCTCTCGATAAATTCATTTAACTGAAAAGATTTTGTGCATGGATGTTGATAGTTTTGATCCTTTATTTTTTACCTTTTTATCTCTGTTTGAAAGGGATTTAAAAATTCCAAACTTGGTCAGGCAAGTAGCTTAGGGTATTAAAGCACCTACTTCGGCAGACCCAGGAGCTGGAAGTTCAATCTTCTGGCCTGGGCCTGCCAGGCCAGCCCTGCCCCCAGCAAGTGAGACTGGGAGTGGTGGAGCACACCTGCTTGGGAGGCTACAAACAGGAGGATCAATAGGCGTCCACTCTACAGAATGAGACCCTGTAGACCTGTAGACCCTGTACTAAATACAAAAGGAAATCAAAATTTATTACACGGCCACTAGTTTCCTTAATAGTCAAAGGAAGTACAACTCTTGAAGGTGTTGCAGTGAGGACGGAATGGGACATTTTTGGAAGAAAATGATGCAGTGTCAGATAGATGGTAAGTTCTGAACAAATTTCAGCTCCTCCTTCGTTCTCACTTGTGGCTAAACCAGAGATATCACTGCCTCACTTCACAGTGACATTTTTGCTTCATTTTATAATACAGAGAAAATTGTTTGCATATATAGTTTTCAAATCTGTCATGCATTATATTAAGCCCAAACATCTGTGTCAATATTGCTTTTGTCTATCATTAAATATTATACTGTTACAACACTTTTAGTAATAGCTGAATCTATTAAAAATCAGTTGCACAGGAATTATCTTGCCTTACTTACCACGATGAAATGGTTCTGAGTATGGGATTAGTAGTTACTGCGGCCGTTGTCATCCAAAGGAAAGGCAGGGCCATACAAGCACTGCGTGTCTGCATCTGCTTCATTCAGTTGATCTGCTGCTGTGAATGACAGCAGAGTTAACGGTATTCGCGAGAGGGCCCGAAGATAGCTCTGCAGTGCAGGAGCCTGCCTGACAAGTGCGATGGCCTGGGTTCTGTCTGCTGTACCACGTGCCGTTCTGGCCAGGACACCTGAGCACGGTGGCACTCGTCTGTAATCCCAGCGCTAGGGAAGCTGAGACAGGAGGGTGTTTGATAGTTTTGGTGAGTTTTTGTGTATAAATTCACCAGTCTGATTGCATAACAAGGCCTTTTACCAAACATTAATTAATTAATTTTAACAAAAGATATTCACAAGAAAGGATTTCCAACTGTGGAAAAGACAGTTGGATAAGAATACTTGAAGCAAATGTTTAGAGGGAGATGAAAAGCAATCTGGCCTTTACTAGAATAATATTTTCAGATTCAAATATGTATACTATGCCATAAATTCAATAAAGTCTGATTTGGTGAAGTCAAATAGTTACAATGTTTCCTGACATATTTTGTTGCTCTCAGGTAATATTTCTTTCTAGTACAAATTATCATATTGTCTAAAAGTGAATCAAGATGATTTTTCATTAAAAATTTAAGTATAATTGAATGGAATTAGCTCAGACAGTATTTTGGCCAGTACAGAGGCATGGATGAGATCCTGTCTAAGCTCTACTGATGAATGCCCTGACCTCAGGCTTCTGGCTTGCAGAACGGGGAAGCAACAAGTTTCCATAGCTCAGCGCACCCAGTAAAGTAATTACTTCTGTACCAGGTTTTCTTCGCTCAGAAAAGCATATGTATACCAGAAAATAAGAGGTTCTTATTTATTATTATTGTTTTATTTTTTATTATTATATAATTTCAATCACAGTAAGGATTATATTTTAGAATAGCAAATTTCAAAGAGTTAATATTCTTTTAAGTAGATATTTTATTCTGATATTTCATAATTATTTTTTGAGTAAAAGCCAACCATATTCTGTATACAGTATTTGACTACCACTTGTAGATATCATAGATTACATTTTTAAAAATAATGTAATTTCTTGTAAATGTTCGTTGGCGATAATGTCTCATTTCTTGTTTAGAAACCATGTTTCTACCAATGTATTTGGTATACTACTGTTCAAAATTTGTGTCTTTTTTGACTGCAGACACTTTTATCCTTTTGAAACCTAGAAAATTTATCTTCAATAAAAGTGCAAATTTTGAAAATGTTATCAATTAAGAAAATATATATATATTCTGCATTATATACATAATTAATTATATATATATAAATGCATATAACTTATAATATTCTGAATAAAGGAATACCTGGATACTCTCAAGATATATCCAAAAGGAAAAAGAAAGGCATAATAATTCTCAAATTTTAATTGAGAATTGTATGTTCTGACAATTTACATATACATTGTGGAAAGAAAGATGTTTAAGGTAAACAAATCGCTCCTAACATCATTTACAGTTGCAGTTATACATTTATACTGCTCATTATATGTTATTTTCCTTCACGTGAGAAGGCAGTGAGTATGGCAAACATACTATGGTTTCATGACTTTTAACTATAAATGGAGAGGGAGAATACCTTCTTTCTATTGAAAACAAACTTTTCATCAGTTCTTTTCATATGAAAGGCTTAGTCTTTCCATTAAAGCCAAACACCTAACATGAAAGCAGTTGACAAGCTAATGCTGGGCCTGATCACAGGTACTGAGTGAGTGGTGGCCCAGGTGAGAAGCAACAGTCATCGTCTGCTATGGCGGTGCTAAGCCTTGGTCCTTTTAAGGCTGAAGGCTCCTTTCTGTGTCATTCAAATACCCACTCTGAGTATAAGCATTCTTCTTAATTAGTACCTATGCAAGTCTTCTAGGAAGAAAATAACCCTTGATTCTTTCTCACAAAAATGCACTAATGCAAGAATATGATTTAACACCTGAAACTATACATTTCCTTTAAGTACTAGACACTGTAGTAGCCAATTTACATCTTGAATACTGTCTTGATTAAAGGATGAAAAATGTCTCAGTCATGACAAATATCAATTTTTACCTTCATTTAGGGTTCAGATTTTTCTTTCTTCTTCCTAAGCCTGTACTTAGGGCTGTTTGAATTCAAGAATGAGTCTATGCCTTTATCAATTTATGTTTGCATCTGGAAGTGCCACTCCCCCATCCTTAGATTACTACAAAGTCTCTAATCCTTCTGAGTCTGGTCAAGTTTGGGAATAAGAGTGACAAGTGGTGAAGGATTAAGAAGCATCATCCAAAAGCTGCTACTCTCTAAAAAAAAAAAAAAAAAAAAAACCTGAGATGTGATGCTCATGTCTTTAGGCAATGTGCTTTAAATTCTTTACCAAATTGTGTCCTCGGACACTTGTTTTCTGCTTTGGCCCAGCTGGCTATAACACTCTTCAGCATTTTCACATGTGACTTCTCATTTAATCCCTAAAATCATATTGTTCCATTTTTCTGATGAATTCTCTTTCTGAAGGTCTTAAATGGTGAATTCCTATATGCCCCACATTCTTTTTTGTCCCCCATAAAATCTATAACTATGTAAAACAAAATACTTTCTTGGCTCTGGTCAACTAGAGTTTAAAATGACTCAATTAGTCATTTTGCCTCTGCCAAAAGCTCTTGTAGCTTTATCAGAGTGGCTTGTTCATAGCTTTACCCCTCTTTACAGGAGCACATCACTGAGTTTCTTGAAGCCCTGATCTTGCTGACTGGGTTTGAAAGAGGTAATAACTTCACCATTCTTTTTAAAAATGTATTTGGTGTAATGTCTCGCTACTCAGGTCAGACTTGTAGTGATTCTCCTATTTTTGGCTTTTCAGGCACTGGGCTTACAAGTGTGCGCTCCACACCTGGTCTCAGTGGCAGGTTTACCACTCTCAGGGGTGGGGTCATCATAATTTTTTACAGGCCAACTTTGTTTGGCAAACTTAAAAAAAATCTTCGAAACTCCCTCTCTCTCTTTCTAATTTTACACACTTTAATTTCCAGTATTTTGCACAAAATGCCTAAGAATGATGCAACCAATTCTAAAATTATTTCCAAGTAACTTTCAACAAATTTCCTCTCCCTCAAACCAGAAATAAATAGCTATAATACTGACGGTTCTGTGAAAGCCTGCCCTACAGCTACTTTATCTTATATTAGCTTTGGGGTGTTTTGTTTGCACATTTTTTTGATTATTTGGTTGATTTTTTGTTTGTTTGCTTTTGCTTTTGAGACAGGTCTTGCCATATAGTTCAAGCGGGTCTTGAATTCTCTGTATAGGGCAGGCCAGCCTGAAACTCAATCTCCTGCCTCAGCCTCCGGTGTACTGAGATTACAGGTCATTGGTGCCTAGTCAATATGACCACTTTAAATGAAATGAAAATGATGATATATTATTTCTAAGGTGAAAAACTCCCTGAATTTTAATTTATTTATTCGTTTATTTATTTATTTTAAAGAGAACAAAAATATCTATCAATTTTAATTAGAAAATTTCCTTCAATATTCCTAAAAAATTCCAAAAAATTGTTCCAAAATTCTACATCTAAAATTTAACATATCAGTTTTGTACCATGAATGAATTTTGTTTTCAGTCTATCTATATATAACGCAATAGCTTTCCCTAGCTACCAAAGTTTGTGTAAGTATAGTATTTCATGCTGAAATGTTTACATATGGATCTTATGGTGTTGGATCTCTGACCAAATTCCAACAAATCAAATGTGCGTTTTCAGACTTTCTGGTTTTTAGAAATATTTAGTTAATGAACTCAAATTAATTTTGGATCATTCAGTAGGAATGTTTTATCTCTCAATAAAAACCTAGTAGTATTTTAGTGTCACCATAGAAATTATCATAAATGCAATGGCTTAAAACAATGCAGGTTAATGGTTAAAGGCTAAATGCTAAAGACCTTTACATTTTTCTGAGAGCTGTTACTCCCCTTACTAGTTTATCTGGAGCCCCCAAAATTTTTCATCTACTGATATGCAAAAATCTTTCACTCACCCCAAATCTCGTTAGTTCAAAATAAAATATTCCTACTGGCAAGCCTTTGGAACTGAATGTCAGTGACTGTTTTCAAGAAGTCTTTATTTTTCATATGCCATTTCTTTATTCTGATTCCTATAATTTAGGGCTGCCCAAATAGCTCAGTGAATTAAAATGCCTGCAAGTAGGCACAGGGGCTGGAGGTTCAATCCTCTAGCCTGCGATGCCAGCTCCGCACTGAGGTAGCTAGGGAGGTGATTGGGACTGGGCATGGTGGTGTACGCCTGTCTCCCCAACATGTGGGAAGCTGTAAATAGGAGAATCACTATGAGTCGGATCTAGCAGTGAGACCCTGATCACTCTGAAGACCCTTCCCTAAAACACAACAGTAAATAAATAAGTAAATAAATGAATCCTATAATTTAGGTAGAAATGTAAACCCCTGTACCAGCAAACCTAAAAGGTAAGTTTTCTGATGAAGACAAATGCTATTTTCCTTGGAAGTATAAATTAAAGAGGCCTAACACATAAGGAATAGTTATAGAAAGATATGTAAGCTCTTGCTAGTTCCGAGACTTAACAGAGGCGTTTGAAGCGGTCAGTGAAGCGCCAATTAAAACACTTACACCTGATGAGAACAGATGGAGCTAGAAGACATCAGTGAGAAGACTGATGCCGTAAATTTGTTTACAACACAGAGTAGTATTTTGCACTAGAATAACTTTACTATAATAGGGATTCAGAACACTATATATGTAAGATTTGGAATCAATGTACCTAAGATATGACATACGTGTTGGGGAGTGAGGCTGAGGGCTAAAGAAGAGACAAAGTTCAAGTTTGGGTTATGTTAGTGGCTGAGGCACGAGTGGGAAGGTAACTGTTCAAGAGGCAACAAATGCCGCCATCAGCGTGCAGGATCTCTGAGGGAAACTTTAGTGAGGGCACGGAATCAGCAGGCAGAGAAGCAGAGCTTGCTCTTACAGAAAGGAACTTTATTTGAGATTTATATTTCAAATTAATCAGGACATAAACAGCAGAAGAAAGGACAAGAAATGACAGTGATTTCAAAGACCACAAAAGGCTCTTTGGAATAAAATAACAGAGACCTGTAGAATACAGATTTTCCAGAAACAGATAATTAAGGACACTAAATGAGATGCTCGGAAAAGTAACAATTAATTGTTAGGAAAAAAAATCAGGACTGAAACCAGGACCTAAGATGACAAAGAGTTTGAGTTGGCATAAAACAGAAAATTGAATCAGGCAGGGGATAATTAGATGGAATTTGACATGGAAAGAATAAGATATGAGCGTAGGATCACATGCCAAAGGAGTAAATGTTCCTACAGAAGACATTAAGTTTCCCTTTGTAATTTTCTCCTGTCTCTCTCCATTTCTACTGAAACTATTCAAATTCTCAGCTTATATGTATTATTCTCTTTTCTTGAGTTTCGCCTGCCTCATCCAGTTTTGATTTACAATATGATTGCATTGACCTCTGGCCAGCTAAGGAGACAGACTGCATAGTACTTCATAATTCTCAGAGGGTTCAAAAACAGACTCAAAATCTATAAAAAGAATCTTTCTTCATCTATATTTTCTCTAGTTAGCATTCTTCCTCTCTTAGAAATCTTAGTTTTGGGTTCCTTTCTCTGATTCCTCCTCTATATTATTAATATGTTTACAGTTTAAAAATGGGTGAGTTTTAAATTGCAACCTATAACACTTAGGATAAGAATTATCAGATTTTCCCCATGACCCTTGAAGAGTAAGAAAATTTAAAGCAAGTTATCTCTTTTATATTTTTCTATAAAGTATTACTATCTAGTCATGGCACGCACACCATTTTACCCAAGACATCTTCTTTCATAGACTGTTTTTGTAAGGTTCTTAAAAACAGAAAATTGGCTAGGGATATAGCTAAGTAGCATAAGCACCTGCCTGGCAAGCACAAGGTGCTGAATTTGATTCCAAGTATAATCAAAAAAGGAAAGAGAGAAAGAAAACCAAAAATTGCACTGAGTCCTGGAGTTTCATTCTAACTGGAGATACTATGTTCAAGTGGTTGAGTGGATGGCTGAAACTAAAGTTGATACCAAACTCTGAATATAATATGGCAGTTCCTCTACACACATACTTATTATAATAAATATTAACTTATAAATCACACACACTAAAAGATTATAGTTATCGATACCTAATAGTAAAATGGAATAATTGTAATAATAAACTCTGGTAAATGTTATTTAAACTTATAATTGGTTATTACTGGAATTATTTGTTGTATATTTGCTGTTTTTCATTTATAACAAAACCCATAAAAAACAAAGCACGGTTAAAATTATTGTTTTCAGCTATGAGGTCTTCTGTTGGTTAGTTTCTTTTATTACTTAAACAAATCAAAGATAGAATTTAATTTGGTAGCTTTTCTACTTTTGAGTTGAATTGGAAATCTCTATCGTGTTTGATGTTGAAGACCATTTTGTTTTCGATAGGTTAGAAAAGTGATGAAAATCATGAATTTTTGGTACGCAATGCTATAGAAATGTTGGTTTCCAACTATTGCATTTTCTCCTTGAGCACCAAAATGTGAATCTTCAAACAACAACAGTAATGATAAGCAAGGGATGTCTGCCAAGGCGTGCTTTATTTCAAAATTCTTACTGATTACACAGAGTCCTTTGCAAGATGAGCCATCTGGCACTTTCCCTGAAATCCTCACTGAGATGATGGCAGATAATAAGAGCAGAGCCAATTCTCAGAGAACACAAACGAAGAATGTCTAGATTGCCATGGCAGATTTTTACATCAATGCCAAGAATCTCTGCATAGGTGCCAGGTACGATATTAACACTGAAATCTGATCTAAATTTCCAGGGACTATGACTCTGAGTCTACTAATTGTGTTTTTTAATTGAAATTTGCAAATAACCATCAACTGCAAAGATAAAAATAAACAGTATGTCTACCATACACTGACTTACTGAAACAAAATATATATTAGCATACATATATATGATAAAATATAATGAAGAATTTCAATCAATCTGAGCTTATATAACCATAACACTATGAAAATATATAAAATGATTATTTATTTGCAAAAAGAGTGCTGCTTCATTTTTCATTTTCAGATCAATTTCTCCAAAACAGAAATAATATAATTAACATACAGCTTTCTCAAAAGTTCAAAAGAGGAGCCAGGGAGATGGTTCAATGGAATAAATGCCTACCTGGAAGGCACAAGGGCTTGAGTTCACATCCCGGATTCAGCTAAAAACAAACAAACAAAAAAAAAAAAAAACAAGAACAAAAAAAAAAAAGAAATGAGCTGGGCATGGTGGTGCAGGCCTGTAATCCCAGCACTCTGGAGACTGAGGCAGGAGGATTGTTGTGAGCTGCAAAGTGAGCTTAAGCCCAGCCTGAACTGCATAGTGAGACCCTGTCTCAAAGAGACCAAAAAAAAAAAAACAAAACCAGAAACGATTTATTTTTATCTTTAATTATAATGTTGAATTAAATTGTATAGTTATATTTTATTTTGTTTTGTGCTTTGATAATGCATGTCCACTCCAGGAGTTGCTGTGAATATAAAGTATAATTACACAATTTTAATTCTAGAAAATTTCAGAAATCCACATAAAGTTATACAAAACATAAAATCCTTTAACTTTTTAGAAAAATGTAGTTAAAAATTATAATTTTATTTATTTAATTAGATATATCTTTAAACATGAAATCTTCATGTGATTTTTCGAAAGTCTAAGGTGATGGCTTATTAAAAGTTTTGGAGAACATACTGTAAAAATCAAATTTCCATTGTTGGAACAAATAATCCGTCACACACAACTTTACAGAAAAAGCAGTTTACTGTGGCTCAGTTCCTAGGAATTCAGTCCATTGTGAGCTGACTCCAAGACAGAGGCGCTGTGGCAGAGGGCGTGGTAGAACAAAGGTGCTTAGTTCCTGACAATGGAGAAAAGGATCCGAAGAGCATCATCAGAGGGAGCAGCCGGGAGTCTGTGGTGCTCAAGGTCTGTCCACCACGACCCAGCATGGCACCCCCAGAAGCATGCTTTATTAACACCCTAGGGGTTGATTAGTGCATTCAAGTGACATATCATGATTATGGATCACAAAAATCTACTCATTCTACCAGATCCAAAATCCAAGGGTGTTTAATAGGACCTACTGCATCGTATGTTTTACTAATGCTTTTTCAATAAACATGAATCAAAATATTTGGGGATTAGCATCTTCTGTAACTAATTTTCATGAAGCCACATATTTTCAGATCACGGTAGCCATGGAAGAGCTGAGTGAAACTGTCCTGCCCTCTTTTGTCTCCAGGCTCGCATTCCACTGTCTTCTCTTTCTAAGACCTGGAAAGTGGGTACGATGGGGCCTCCTTGGCATCTGAGAAGCTGTCATGCTCCCAAGAATTATATTAACTCAGCACACATCCAGGAAAGAGGATCTGCTTGTTACTTTGCATTTTAAGAATGGATAAAATTTTTATAGATGTTCCTTGTGTTTCCACTTGTATCCAACACAGGATATTTTATTTGAAAAGTTCACCAACCCAGTTTCCAAAACCAAAGGAAGTTTTAAAAAGAAAAGAGTCTAATTTCTGTGGTCTTTAACATGCTAATGGGTGATAAGATACATTGACTGGATCAGAACTTGGAATTAGGGGCCAGGGAGATGGCTCAGTGGAATAAGTGCTTCCCTGGCAAGCACAAGGGCCTGAGTTCAAACTCTGGTTCTGCAAAAATAAAAATAAAAGAAGCAGAAGAAGCAGAAGAAGACGAAGAAGAAGAAGAAGAAGAAGAAGAAGAAGAAGAAGAAGAAGAAGAAGAAGAAGAAGAAGAAGAAGAAGAAGAAGAAGAAGAAGAAGAAGAAGAAG
>PVKA01040871.1:0-18455 GCA_004027165.1 Ctenomys sociabilis | reverse complement strand
TTAATCACTTTAAAGCAAGTATGGGGTGGGGGGAGTCGCTCAGAGATCCAGGTACCTGCCTGGCAAGCGCAAGGATCAGACTTCAGTCCTGGTACTATAGGCCACGCCAGCCCTGCGCCAACCCAGCCACTGAAACCAGTGTGGTTGTGCCCGCCTGTAATCCCAGCCCCTCAGAGACTGAGACAGGAGGATCACTAGGAGTCTGAGGTATAGCCAGACCTTGTACCAAATAAATAAATCTTAAAAAAAAAAGAAAAAGAAAGTCTATAGCTCAACAGTATTAACATATTCCCGTTGTTATACGACTATCACCCTATCTACCCCAGAGGTACACTTTTAAGAAGTAAAAGGGAAGGAGGAATTTAATTTTTGTAACATAGTTCATTTAACTAATGTATATTACAATTTCAAGACCTAATCTACACACAAATCATGAGACGCTCTGCAGCCTTCTTTTCCCAGGACGTTTCCCACGCAGCACATCTGAGTCCCAAGGCCCCAGGTCTCCAGTGCTCTGTAGGTAGCCACCCATGCTGGACATCAGGGTCTAGGACGGCTAGGATTCCTGCATCTCAGCTGGCTGCTGGCTGTTCCCCTGGGAGGGCAGCAAGCCACGTGTTTATGAAGGTGTGTGTGTCACCAACAGCTCTCCCAGTGGGTATTTCACTGTAGGAGCCCCAATGGGGTATGACACTCAGAGCTCTGGATCTGCGTCTCTAGCCCCCAACACTGATAGCCATCCTCATGCTGACAGACACCACAAGGTCAGAAGCCTGAAGGAGAGCTTGTCCTAGGGGAGCAAATTCTGTGCCTCCCTCCTTCACCTCCAGACGGAAAGCGACCTCAGCAGTGGAGGCGGAGATGACACCTAAACAGTCACTCAAGCACTTACAGGTTGAGCCAATGACAAATAAACACATATTTACTTGGAAAGAGTGAAGCATTGGGGGGTGAGGTTGTGGTGAGCAATGGTTGCTATGGAAACCAGCCAACCTCACTTTTCCTTGGTGCCTTGATCACTCAGTGACTCATGACACCCCGAGGGAGGGGCACTGCCCCTGTCCCTATGGAAACCTTCCAAATGGGTCCATTAGGATGAAAGGAGATCAAAGAAAAAATTGTTACCTACTTTCCACCTAGTCACGCCCAGCTTTTGTCCTAGGTATTATCCAAAGGAAAAGAAAGAAAATCACCCTTGCCACAGAAAGAAATGGCTGGAGGGCAGCCAGGTATGACAGTCTCAGTGAGACAGTAAAAAAGGGGATCCAAGAAACTACCCCAAGTGACCACAGCAGTAATGTTCGGCTGGACATATGGCTATGGTTTGAGGGTGTAGGTGCCCATCCAACCTGAGGCAGTGCCCATGTCCTCAGCAAATCCCTAATTTGATCTCTTCCAGAGTCATGCATCTCTGGGACCCTCCTAACTCACTCTTTTACACACTCATTTACCCTGTCAGGGCCGGCCAAATAGCTCAGCAGATTAAAGCACCTGCTTAGGCAGATGCAGGGGCTGGGAGTTCAATCCCCAGGCCTGCCATGCCCCAGCCCTGCCTGCGGGGCACACTGAGGTGGAAACAGAGACTGGGCATGGAGGCACCCACCTATAATCCCAGCACTTGGGAGGCTGTAAACAGGAGGATTACTAGGACTCTGATCTATGCAGTGAGACCCTGTAGACCCTGCCCTAAATCACCCTGTCATCCATTCTTTAATGAGAAGCACACGGCACAGGAGAAAGGACTGCAGCCACCAACTTACAAAATCCTAGCTCTGCTACTTATGACACAGATAACTCACCGAAGTTACTCAGAACTTTCTATGCTTGGTTCCCTCATCTGTGACATTGTGACTCGCACATAATGTTTGTCACTTATCTTCTATGCAGTTATATTCAACCTGTTATAGATGTTGGCTTACATTGAATATAGAGCCCATATCTGAATCTATTGTGATCATCAACTGCCAAGCAGAGAGCCTGGCATGTCCAGAAACTTCATAGTAGCAGCTAAATACACTGACAATAAAGAGATGACAAAATGCTTGCACATACATTTTTTCTCTTCTTTCTTGTTTTCACAGGAGTCTGGTTCAGCCTAGTACAAGACCAAAAGGCAATATAAACCTAAAATCCATGTTCCTTATTCTCAAGGAAACTGGTATGTTGCTATATTTGATTAACAAACAAATTATATAATACTTAGTCTGTGCCAGCTATTGTTCTAAGCACTTTATAAATATTAGGTCATTGAATCACCATAATTACCCAATAGTACCCGAGTACTATTATTGTCCTCTGTCACAGGCCCAACTAGAACATGGCAGAGCCAAGGTCCAAGGCAGTCAACCTGGGTCTACAGCCTGTGCCTCACCACGGGGCCCAAGTGCGTATGTATGGTACACAGACTGGTAGGTTTCAGAGGAAGGGAAGACTGTGTGGACTGCAGTAAAAATGAAGTAGGACGTGATCCCGGAGTACAAGGGGGAGCAGTGTTCTGGTTTGTGTCCAGTTGTGCCCCCCTCATGCAGTCCTGGGGCAGTTTCTAGAGTTTGTGACTATTGTGGGTGTGGATGCTCTACCTGCCCCACCCCTAGGCAGGAAATTTGCATTGCAATGTAAGGAGGGGGGAGAGGCTGGCTCGCTGCCAGAGCTGCTGCTGACCCCTCTCTTTGCCTCTCTTGCTCTTTGCTGCCACCATGAAACATTGCCCTCTGCCATGTGTCACTCTGCCTGGGAGCCAGCTGAGTACGGACTGAAACCCCCAATGACTGTGAGCTTATTAAATAAACATTTCCTTCCTTCATTTTGCATGCCGGGTATTTGTCCCAGCAATGAGAGAAGAGTAACTGAGACAAGCAGACAAGGAAGGCTGGTTGAGCAGGTAGTGGGGACCCAAGGATGGCAAGCCCTGGCTGGCAAGGTCCATCCACATCTTCAGTCCATGGGAAGATGGTGAAAACCCCAGAGAGAAACACCAGGAAACCTAGAAAAAGTGAATTTTGAGGACAGTTCATCTGCTAGAAGCATGTGAGATTAACTGAAGGAAGAAGATGGGACAAATGAAGAGAGAGATCTAATGCTACGAGGGAAACACTCTGAATAGCAAGGGCAAATCCACAGGCCTGAGTGGCTGCCGGAATGCAAGGTGTCGATAACATTAGGTCATCTCACCAATCGTCTCACTCAGAAACAAGCTCCAGGGAGCACTCTCCAGGCACTTGTTTGGCTCCCCAGGACTGCCTGTGGGCTGCCTGCAATGCAGGTAGGAAGGTGGACACTGACCTTTCTCAGGCAGCACACAAGAATCCTGGCCAAGCCATTCCCACTTGTCTGTGCTGGGTTACTGAGGCCAAGATGGCAAATTTAATCCCAAGAAAAAAAAAAAAAAAAAAAAACACCATCTCTAATTGGAAAGATAGCCTGAGACATCACACCATGGTCATGTCGGTTACAGTACCCACTAAATCACAACCCCAGAATCCAGAGCCAGCCTGGATCTCCTAGAAAATGGGCATTCAGTTCCAGCTCTCATTAGGCTGACAAGGAAGGAGTGAGAATTGAGGACTTGGAGAGTGAGTTATGGCCCAAGAACACAATTTGTCAGCCTTCGTCCATGCTTACCACTTGCCTAAAATCCTCTGCCCCATCCCAGCTTCTCATCAATTCCTGGAGAAGGTTCTGTCTGGTATCACAAGGAGACAGATGCCAGGGGTAAGACATGGCAGGTGCACTCATAAAACCAGCACAGAGAACTTGGCTTTGACAGAAGCTGGAGTTTGCCTTGTTATTTATCTTTCATGGCTGAACTCTTGGAATGCCATTTTCATTCTGACGGAGATGATAAACTCTTGGCAAACTTTTCTGGCTCTCAGGACATGACTAAGGACTTGGTCCCTACCTCCTCCCTGCAACTTAGACAGACTTTGAAATTCAAATCAGGGCTGAAACTACTTTTGGTCAGAAAAAAGATGCATTTATCTTTGTGAGCACAGCCATTAGGATATGAGCATGAATAGCTGAGCAGACAGAACAAGAAGGGGGAAAAACTGGAAGAAACAGGAGCGAGGCGATGAAGGCAAGCAATGATGGTGCCCTCATCTCCACCACAGGCTTTCTATGGTGCTGGGCAGGTGGGCTGTGTCTTGGCAGACCTGAGAGGATAGGATCCCAGGAGTGGGCTAGGGAGGGACTCTGTGGGAGGAGAGCTGAGATCAGCCTGTGCCCCATGCTACCAGCATTCTGAGAGTGGACATAACAAATGGGAAAATTGTGTTTGCACTTCTGTTTGTCCGTAGAATTGCTGAGGCTCTGAATCTCTGAATTCCCCCTCTTCCCAACCCCATCTGCTTCTCAGAACACTAAAGAAAGCCTCCAGATGGAAAAATGTGAAGATAGTCTGCAACATGAAAGAGAAGGAAAAACAAAAAGAGGTCTCCTACAGAAAGCTGACGACTCTGCTGTTCTTTTCAGATGTAACCTACAGACCTGGCCACACTGCCTGGGACTGACTATAGAACCTGAGACAAGCTCCACTTCACTCGTGTGTAAATGGGGGAAACACAATCAAGAACAAATAGCTAAGGCATAACTAACAGTGGGAAAGCTCTACCAATCCTTCAGTCGTGGCAGACATCACTAATCAATCACAGCATTCTTTATAGCAGGCCTTGCTAGGTCTTTGAGGCTAGGCCTTGAATCTGTAGCCAACCGTTTTCTGTAGGCATGGGTAGCAGATCAGAAGGGCTCTAGGAAATGAAACTTGTTCATTGTCCCAGACTAGCTCTTGTCTAATCCTTAAGGACTAAAACAGTGTATGTCATGTGTAATCTCATTACAAACATCCCTAAGTTCTACCTTTGTTTGTTTGTTTTCTTCTCTATGGCCTTCCCAAGACTTTCAGCCAAGGTTGTAAAATAAAAACTAGTCTGAAGGGTTTCAGGCTGGAAGCTCCAAAAGTGACCTTGTACTGATATTTTTGAGCCCCTTTACCTTAGATTCCCCTATTCTGCAGAAAGAATCCCCCTGAGGCTGGTGTTCATACTACCCTTCTAAGGATTTCATCAAGGTAGTGAATTCTATTGCTTTTTAAATACTTTGAGATCACAGAAGAGAAGCCAGCCTGGGGAAGTTCAAAGGCATTTAATTATTGCCCTTCAGTTCTTTTGAAAATTATTAAAGAGCCCAGAATTAGAAATTTAGATTTTCCTCCAGACTCCTGAGAACAAACAGCTCTCTTATAAATGGCTTAATGTGTCTGTTTAATGTACACAGAATTATCTTTCAGGAAAGCAGATTGTCTTTCTCATCACATTTTGCATCTCTAAAATATACCACCTATGGCAAAAGGACAGGGATTCAAAGTCTGACAAAATCTACAGCAGAAATAATTACCACCAGGGACTATTTCTGAGAGAAAGTTAAATGAAAGAGAAACTGGTTGCTTATTTATTTCGGTTCTTTCTATCTTGATCTCTGCCTCTTCACCCCCGGGAGGAAGAATTGCATCTATTGGTGCTGGCACTGCCTCTGCAGGCTTGCTCCGTAAGACAGCTCCTGAGCCCCCCCCACACACACACACACAACTCCCTCTGGGCCAGGGGACTATGGAAACCATCTCCAGTGCTCAAACTCCTTGGAGAAAACAACCAGGCAAAACCAAGCCGGGGATTTGCAGGGCAGCAGCACAAGGGCGCGGGAGTGGTGATGTTCTCATGATTCAACATCCGAGGGACGGCGCAGAAGTCTTCCGAAGGATCTGGACAGTCTTTGTTTAAATCATGTTAATTAAATCGGAAACATTCAAAATAGCCCACTGAGGGTGTGCGAGGGTTTTTTTTTTTTTTTTTTTTAAGCTCATCTAGGAAGTTATCCTATAGGGAGGCTTCATTTCAGACATCCCTGCGATACCAAATCCATCGAGCACCCGGAGCGTCTGGTACCTGGCTATAATAAATTTGGGGCTAGCCTCCCCGGGGGTGGGCTCCTGCCAGCGCCCTAAGTCTGATACTTCACTTCAGAAACTAAAAATGATGGTTGCCACAAAAATGTTTCCTCACTCCACAACCCCTTTTGAGTACCTTCTGGCAGTCGTTATTTTGAACAAGCACACCATCTATGTATGAAGTGCTCACCGGTGCAACATGGCACACTGTTTCTGCCTGTGGGCGGGGAATGGACTTTTAGGTCCGTAATGACTGACTTGTTATCATGGTCTAGTCAAAGTGGTATTGAATGCGAGGGACAGGATGCTTCTCTCACGTGGTGCCTCCTTTGGCAGTGGCTGCATTCCAGAAGAATGCACTTGTAGTCAGTGCGGGGACTCTGGGGCAGCATGATACTTGATGTCCAGTGGAGACACAGTTCCTTCAGAGTGCCCAGGTGTTTGAATGTGCCCCAAGAAAAGACTTCAAGAGAAAGTAGTTTAAAAGAAGCCAGCTGCTCTGGGGAGACCCTAGCCTTGATGTGTGGCCCCTCCCCCCATGGCATCCTCCTCCTGCCAACTCCACAGCTCCATTCATCTAGAGCCTTCTATCTGTATACTTCTCCATTCCTACAGAGAGAGGGGGGCTTGGAAAAGGGAGAGAAAAACCTAGAAACAGAGTCACAGAGCTGGGTAAACCCAAGAGAGAATGAGATTTTCACCTGAATGAACCATAGCCCCAGGGAGGGCCAGCAAGGGGCACTTCTCTGTTTATCACTCTTCTCTCCAGCTGGTCCCACAGTAATCAAAAAATTGCTTTTCCTTGTGCAAATCCTCTTACTCCCTGGCACAGAGCCATAGGCCCAGGAAGCCTGAGGTGAACCTTGCTCCCTTTACTGACTAAAAGATAATAAAGGGAATGAGAAAAGGTCAACATGTTTTGGGATGCAAGGCAACAAACTACTGATCGAGTGCTAGCACCCCTTAATCCACCCACACCCTCAGCAAGGCCTTGAAGAGAGAATGGCCATCTTCAACCTCACACAGAGAGGTCATGGTAGAGCCAAGACTGCAGCACAGTTTTCTCCTGACCACCTTCCTCAGGTAAAAGTGATTCTCATCTCTACTTTTACATCTCAAATTGATCACCGACTCTCACCAGTCCCAAAGCATCGAGCGACACCAGGCACGAACCATGGTGAAGAAATGATTTCCTCCCTCTCAAGTCTGAGCTTTCTTCCTGGAGGGATCTGGGGTATCTGGGAAACCAAGTCACCCAGCTCCTGGCTAATGTTAAGGTGGTCTCCCAGAGAGCCCACCCAGGCGCCTGGGGATTAAGCAGCTCCGGGAACCAACTGCTTTTCTTTGCAGGGAGTTATTTTCCACCCCTGGGGCATAAGCCCAGAAAGAGCGCTCTGAGAGTGCCCAGCTGGTACTGTCAGCTCTGCACAGAATCTCCAAGCTGTGCCTCAAAGGAAGCCTGTGCTGCAGCACAAGGAAAATGGCCCAGATCCCTAGCAGTAAGCTTCGGAAACCCACAGCTTCCTGGGCAAGACAGCACTTAGAAGCTGACAGGCTTTGGCAGTGGCCAGGGACCCAGCAGTCCCCTGAGATCCCACCTTTTTTGTGAGTCGCCCTCTGTTTCAAGCTATTTTTAGTGCAAATGAAGAGAGCTCACAGCAGAGCCCTGTGGGAAAGGAGGCTTTTCTTCCTTGCTCTTTTTCCATGAGCTGTTTCTGGTTTCCCTAGGACGGTGGCTTCACCAACAAAGGATGGGAGTTGCAAAAGGGGAATAGGAAGCAGCTCACACTTTAGCCTCTTCGCTAGCGCTAGAGTAGCCTGGACAGTTGGGAGAAGGGAGGAGTCATTCTCAGCTCTCAGGATTAATCTGCTCCTTCCTGGGCTTTCTGTTCTTATAGAGGAGCCAGCAAAACCATCCATTCAGCTTCTGGGTTAACTCACCTGGTCAGCAAAGAAGGCCCAAAAAAAAGGAAAGAAATTTAAAAAAAGAAGGCCCAGAAATATATTTGCCCAGGGAGGAGGCCGATGCCCCTGGAAAGACTGTGACTTCATAAACCTGTGCCCTGGGAACAGGGCTCCTGCCTTCTCACCTCCATCCAATGCGGAGGTCTACTGAGCACAAGGCCAGCTGGATGAACTAAAATTAACCCCATGAACAAAAAAGACAGCCCCAGAACCTTGCATGCACTGAGTTGAGTTACGGAGTGCCCTAATTCCCTGAGGAAGACAAAGAAGCAGCCCTCCTGTCCTCCTTCCTTCACCCCTCAGACAGGAAAGAAGATTGCTCACAATCAATTTTTTAGGGCAAATGGTAGCTGTGTGTTGGCAGCACTTCCTTGAAATCACTCCATTTGGGGGGGCAAGAGGGCTTATTCTAAACCTGGACCCTACAAATGGGGCTGGTAGGCACCAAATCAAGATGCTCGGAGCCCATGAGCACGCTTCCATCTGCCTCCTCCTAAACATAGTCTCCTGTACTAAGAAACGTCAGCTTGCGTGTGGTCCCAGTGTGACTCGCAGAGCACGTGCTCGCTGGTAACAACAAAAGCTGACACTTTGTCGCAATCCTTGTCTCTATTTTTGAGTCTCCTCGCTAAACAAACTTTATCTCAGCTGCAGTGAAGACTCCAAGGACAATCTGTAGTCCCCCAGGGTTTCTGTTTTTGTGTTTTTCTGACAGGCAAGGACTGCTACACCATCAGCCTTCTCTGAAGACCTTATGGGAACAGCTAGACAAGAACACACGACCCCGTAGGTGCCAGAGTCCAAATACATTCCATTCCCCGCAATGCCTCCAGGGGGTGCCAGCCTTTTTTGGTTTGAAAGGAGTGATAAGGGGGGAAGAGAGAGAACAGTTGGTTAATATCAGTCATATAAACATATTTATGACGGGCCCTGGGGATCCACAAGCTCCAGGGGTGCACAGATGCAAGGTTGAAATCAAGAGCTGCGCTCCCAGACCTATGCAAGACACTGACGAATGGATCACTGGTGCTGATTTACTGCCAACATCAGGTCCAAAAATCTCGCCACCCAAAAGCATTCTAGCAAACGCAACCATAACATTACCACTCTGAACATTTTGCATGGTTGACCTCCAGATTTTTCTGGAAACACCCTTAGGTGCCCACTGCCACAAACGGCATCTGACCCCACTGTGGATGGCATTCCAGTAGGGAGCTCGGATTGTTTAAAACAAGGTTTTTTGGTTTGTTTCTTTTTTGTTTTAGGGGTCTACAGGGTGTTCAGGGTCTTACTACTAGACTTGTAGTGATCCGCCTGTTTTCAGCCTCCCAAGAGCTGGGATTACAGGTACACGCCACCACACACAGTCTCAATCGCAGTCTCAGCGCACCCTGGGGGCAGGGCTGGCATGGCAGGCCCGAGCATTGAACCCCTGGCCCCAGCATCTATTTACAGGTGCTTTGATCCCCTGAGTTATTTGGCTGGCCCTTTAAAAGAATATTTGAAAGAAAAGCTGGAGAGCTCCGAGGAGACGTGGACTGGAGTCTTCATGTCTTTGTCCCCTGTGATGGAGCCATCTCCTGTTGGTGGCCCTGTGGTCACAACCTGCCAGGATAGATGCTAAACACTGTCTCCCTGTACACCTGTGTTGCGGTGCTGCCTGCAACCAACCTGTCTCTCTCTGTCACCTGTGTTGCACATCCAGGGATGACTGGGCATTGGAACTACAGCAGGCACACTTGACCCTTTTTCTACCACTCATCTGTCTCCCTGCCAAAGCATTTCCTGTGACAGCCACACCCACGGTAGGGGCCAGCGGCCCTCCGGCCCCCAGCCAGCTCGGGGAGGCTGTGTGAAGTGAAAATTTCCTGGCCGACTTGACAACCGTGAGTCAGGCTGGCAGGGGCCTGCCGCAGAAAGGACAAAGCCTGGCTGCACCTGAAAGAAGTGTGGGCCCGGAGCAAAGGCTGTCGGCTGCACAGGCCCGGCAGGGCTTCCCGGTGCACCCAGATGTTCAAAAGGCTGAGCCAGAGCTCTCCAGAGGATTCTGGGCTTGGAAGGGCTGAGCCTGCTGCATCTCAAACCCAGAAAAGGGTTTATTCTCCACACCCGACCCTCGTGAGTCTGGGACTGTGCAAAATCACCTCTTCCTTCACATGGCTGTGGTTCACCTAGACAACAACAGTGGCAGCTGATTGTGCCCCATTAACACTAACCAGGCCCCAAGCCCGCTCCACTCTTTGACTCATTAATTCCTGACTGCAACATAACGGGTGGGGCCTACTGTCCCCATTTTATAGAGGAAGAAATTGAGGCATACAAAGATGACACAATGTTCCCAGGGTGAAAGACCTAGACGCAAGTGGGCCACATGCCACATTCTGGTTGTTTCACCCAGCTGTCACACTCAGAGCAGCCCTCTGTGTTCCAAAGACCACAACAGATTCTTCTCAAGGATCCTTGTGCGGAGAGAAAGGAACAGGGTGAACTGGAGATTTGGGGGTGCAAGAGGTTCAACCAGCCCAATGGCAGTGAACCTTTTAGAGCTTTCAATGATAGCAAGCAGGCCACCACAGCACATCTGCCATGGGTTCATAACCACGGACCTAGCCACGTTGTGGGTTCCAATCAAGTAACAGAGACACAGTCAGCTGGATGGAAACAGAAGCCGGGGTGAAACAATAGTGACTGGCCGAGATCTGGGTCCTTCTTTCACCTTGACAGAGGTGGCCTTGGAAAAGGGGCCTGCACCTTGTACAGACCCCCACTGAGAGAGAGGGGTCCAGAACACATCCAAAGGAGGTTCCACCTCACCTGCTAGGTGACACTGACTGCAGATTACCTTGGGGAGCACCCATGAATAGACATGGGTTGGACAGATGGACAAGGAGATATAGTTATATAGGACAACACAGGCTACAGCTTCTACCTGAACATGCCAGAGGAGGGCAGCCATTCCCATGGGGGCCCAAGGCCCCCTTAAGACAGAGATGATAGGCAACTTGAAGCAGGTCACTCGAGGAAACCCAAAGACAGATTTACACAACAGCCCTGAGAAGGCTGGAGCAGCCAGCACACCAGCTTGTAAAATTAACAGCCGTGTGGTCTGCAGACCAGGAGGTAGTGTGGGCTGAGGTGCCCCCCTGCAGGTCTGACTGGAAGAAGGCTCTGTTGAGGGCTGACCTCTCCTCTGAGCTGCCAGGGAGCTTGGGATGTAGGCACTGCAGGAGAGCAGGCAGATGAGCCCACTACACCTTTCTCAGAAACATTACCCTGAGCTTGGGAAGTAGAAAATATCCTGTTCATTGGTGGAGCCCACTGGGAACTTGCTATGGACTTGGGACCCTGTTGGCTCTGGCCTCTCTCCTCATCTCTACAGCAGGATTTACGTGAGGCTGGGGAAGGAAGGATGGCCTGTGTGAAGGAGACACATGCTACATCTTATCTAAGACCTTGGGCTGCAGGCAACTGATCCTAGCAGCCACATATGGAAGGTGTGTCAACAGGGACAGTGGGGGTGGCAAATTTTTCTCTACAGGGCCAGGCAGTAATTATTTCTAGCTGGTGGGTGTTTGGAACTCTGCGGATACTCTTCAGCTCTGCATTGTTGTGTGTGAATTACACAACAATGTAATTTACATATTATAGTATTTAAATGAGAGCACTGTTGTGCTCCAATAAAACTTTGATTATGACCATGACATCTGAATTGCAAATGATTTTAGAATGTTGCAAATTATTCTTCCTCCCGTTTAAAAAAAATTTGAAAAGCATAAAACCATTCTTAGTTCATGATTATGATCCGCATAAAAGAGGCACCACCACTGATAACCAAGTGGTCCCCAGGTGAGTGAGGGTCTAAGAGAGGAAGTGTCCCACAGCGTGATGGGAATGAGGACCGCTAGGCCAACACATTCTTTCTGCCATCCCGCTTGAGGGCTTCCATGAGCAGTCGATGGGCTGACGACAAGGCGCGCGCTGTCTGTGCTCCGGGGAGACCTCATCTATCCTGCAGCATCTCTTGGGTCTAGCGTTCTGCACAAGCTAAATAAAGCCAGTAAGAGACGCTGCGGTACCACATGCCTGTAATCCCAGCCCTAGGGAGGCCAAGGAAAGGGGGGCTGCTAAAGAGTTCCAGGCCAGTCTGACATGCATAGTAAGTTCAAGTCCAGCCTGAACTACATAATGAGACCCCAAGTCAAAAATTTAAAAAAGGTGAAAGTCTGACCAACAGTCAGCAACTGCGCCGCCAAAGGCAGGTCCTGCCCCTCTGGGACTTCTCCGCTGATGGGGAGCTCACGAACTCTTATGGGAGCTTGCTCAGTGCGTGGCTTTTCTGACTTACACTTTTTCATCTGCATGAATGAGGCTGGACTGCAAATAACCTAGCACAAATCTAGTGTATCTTTCATCAAATGAAGGCATTACAAAATGTTCAGTTTTCTGAAAGATGTAATAACTTCTGATTTTTTTTTTCCTTTTGGCTTGTACCAACTATATGAACTCTTCATCTATCTCTGCACTGGGTGAAATGAATGACTTTTTAAGTCCCGGTGGGAAATTACACCATGGTTCCTTTGAACCAAATCTGCCCTTGTAGGTGTTCACTCAAAACCTGCACTGACTCCCCATAGTACAGAGAGGAGGGCAGACTGGCCCACCAGGGGCCTCCTCTCTTACTAAAAATATGGTCCTGAGAAGCCCCTGGGCTTTCTGTGCCAGACAGCATTTGAGGATGATATAAGATTTGCCAGACATACAAAAAAGGAGGGTCACTGATAAGGGGAAAGATGGACACGTGAACAGTGTGTGAACCTGCCAGCCGGTACCAGTGAAAATGAGGAGGCTGCTAAGAAACACCAGCTCTCAGGTCACCTAATGGGCAAAGCAAGTGCAGTAAACATCACATAACTAATCCAACATATGCCTGGGTTTACCTCATTTGGATCAGTCGGTCCAACTGACTCCATGTGTAAACAGCACGGCAATGACTGTCCATCTATTTAACACCATTAAACCAAAACGATGATTGCTACTGGGAAGGCATATTTGATGCATATTTCTGTTGGGCTCCTTGGAGATAAGGATAAAATGGTCCAGGCTATGTACATAACGTTAATGCAAAATACCACATGTGACACAGTTAGAAAGAGAAAGGGAGAGACTGTTGTTCTATTTCTCCTTGCATTGATAAATTACCCTCCAGACATTAGAGCCAGCAGCAAATGTTTTCAGTTAGTGGAATTAAACGTGTATATTTCCTGCAGCAGTATTCAAATGGAGTAGCAAAGGAAAATGGGGAAAATAACTGAAAAGAATGATGCTAGAGGGCCTCTCTTGGCTCCAGGAGCCAGTGACTTCATTGGTGGCAGCAGAATTAGAAGAGAACCTCAAGACCCTGAATTTGTTGGCAGGCAGTGGAAAGACCCAGGCAGTGTAGACACTGCTCACACTGGTGGAGCATGCTGTCCTTGGCCCCAGAAACACGTCCCTAGGGAGGCAGTGGCGGCTCTGAGGCCACGGATCATGGAAATGAGCATGGATAGCGAGGGATGAGGTGCTCGTTGAGGTGCACGTGTATTTATCTCTGGGTGTGTTTGTATATCTACAACTTTCTTCTTTATAAACAGGTTCTCTGGTAGTATCATCCTTATACTGCCTGATCTTAGGCTCTCAGATACCTATCTTTCAATTTCTATAGAAAATAAAGGAATGTAGTAGGTGAAGAATCAGCCAATGATGGCTTATGAAGCAAATCTAGCCCACTACCTTATCTACAAATAGAGCTTTATTGGGCCGCAATGCACCATAGCTACTTACGGCTACCTCTAAACTAGGATGGCAAGCTGCATAGCCATCAGAGGTCCATGTGGCCCACAATGCCTAAAACATTTACTAAAGAAAGATTTGCCAACCCTGCACTGATATATCTCCTTTGACTTCTGGTTTATGATTCTTCAAACTTCCATGAAACAGCACAGAAGTCTGCTCATGTGTTTCTTTCCCTCCCTTTATATTTCATCTATTTCTTTCTTTCTTTTTTTTCCTGGAACCAGGGATTGAACTCAGACCCTTGTGCTTAACAGGGAAGTGCTTATTCCACTGAGCCATCTCCCTGGCCCTCATCTATTTCTTATAAAGCTTCAATTTGATTCACAAAAATGTGTGGATCATACATGTAAATTTCAAATAGGAAGGCAAAGAAAGCAGGGCAACAGGAAAATGAAAGAAGCGACTCAGAAAAGAAAGCCAGAAGAGATGGGGACACGTGGAACATAAAACACTGAGGTGTTATGTGCTTTCCATGGGCCACCAACCCAGCTCACAGCAGCCACCCCAGGAGAGACACGATCCATTTCCTATTCCTCAGCGTTCCTTGGATACTCAGGACAACCATAATGTTAGTTGCAAAAACATGTGTCCCGTGGGTGGGTCCGGGAAGTGGATGCTGTGAGAAGTAGCAAACAAAGTCATCAATGACAACAGGTGAGTGGGGACATCTCAATGACAGGTCTGCTATGCTGAAGTGTCCTTCAGGGTGGCCCAACTCTATATCCCAAGGTGTGACTTATCAGCAGTTCTTCCCATGTGTTTCAGAATTCTAAAGGAAGCTCCTACTGCTGTCTAGTTGTCCATCAAGCTTTGTAGGAGATTGGCACTAGGCCTCCTCACGGATACCAAAATCTAAGGCTGCTCAATTCTGTTATGCAAATAGCACAGCACTTGCACATAAACTACCCACATCTTCTCCTGTGCTGTCTATCTTCCCTAGTTTACTAGTAACACAATGCAAATGACAGGCAAATACTTATTATACATCAAGGGAAAAAAACAAGAAAACAAGTCTGTACATGAACATTACAGATTTGATTTTCCCCTTGCACCCAACTGTCATGATATATACTTGGTTGAATCCACAGTTGTAGAATAGGCAGACACAGAAGGCCAACTGGTTTTACAATCAGAATATACATATACATTCTTTTTTTAGAAAAGAGAGGAAGCAGTAGCCATTGACAGCCTGGCGCTGGCTTTGACACAGAATCCCTCAGCTGCGTGCAGGAGAAAAGGCCTGGTCCACCCACTCTTGCTATGCTTGTGTCAGGAATAGAGAAAGCAAAGAGGCTAATCTGAGGCCTGCAGCCGCTGGGTCAAGGAGTTCCATTGCCCTCGTGAGGAGACTCCAGGTGTTGACTATAAAAAGACCTGGCGAGTGGTGATTATCATTCATCATTTTTTAAATAGAGCCCTATAGCTTTCTATCTAGTTCTGAGATATAAATAATTCATACTCTGGAAAGCTGCTACTCACTGCTGTACGCCCCATGCCTAGACCAGGCCAGCACAGGTGAAAAGTCCACACGGATCAAATGAACGCCGTGCCTGCCTGAGATCCTACAGTTATTCTGGGGTTGTCTTGGTAAATCCTTTCTGAGCTAGGCCTTACCCACACGTCTTGGCATCCAGACTCTTGCCTGTGACAATTAGACAGGTGAGAAACGGGCCCGGATGTGGAGGCCAAGCTCCTGAGTATGCGTCAAGGAAAACAGATTAAAAATTGAAAAGGGAAACTCTGAACAGCCAGGTGCCTCAGCCTGCTCTGGTCCCATTGTTGCAGGGATAAACATTTGGACGGCTCAAGGCAAACACAGCTTTGGGTTTTGGGTTGTGTACTGGAGCTCAGTGGAAAACCTGTTCTGTGTGCAGAGAACGGCCCTTCCTGAGGCACCACCCAGAAAGCAGAAACACTATGCCCTGTGCAGAGGGGCTGGTGTCATCTAACGGGTGCCCACATCCCTGAAAGGACTTCCTGGAGGAACCTCAGCAATCCCAGCCTCCCTGCAGAGCTGCTTCCACACCCAAAGGTTAAGAGAGCCAGCCATAGAGGCCGCAGGACCCACGTGGCTCTGTTGCAGTAATGTACAAATGTCTCAAAGAGACGGCTGGTGGCTTGCAAAAGAAGAGGTCCTGTCTCCAACTAGGAGACAGTGACATAAACACTGGGACAGGGGTATAGAGTCTGTGCACTCGGAGTTGGCCCTGTCACTTGAAGCTGATACTGTTTGGTAAGTCAGGGTGGCCTGTGCTGTGCTTTGGCTCTCACACCTATAGAGGAGGGGTCCCCGGAGGAGACTGGCTTGCTTCCTTGTGGGGAAGCACTGCAGCACAAGAGGGTACAGACGGTGTGGAGCAACCGCAAAGACAGGACCGCTACTCTTCAACCCAAGTGTGCTGTGTGGAGGGCTATGGCATGCCTGGTGCCCGGGAGGTAGAGAGACGGTGATGAGGTGGCTGTGGGGCATGCCTGACCCTCTGGATCCTTTCAGTACAGAAGTACCCACAGCCAGCTGCCCACCTGCACTTCTTGGTGTCACTTCGGCCCTTGGTCCACATGGTCCCAGCAGCCACGCTTTCTTGCATTGCCATTGAGGCCATTATGCGTCTGTCCCAGGGCTTCCAAGCTCCTGCCCACTTGTGGAGCCGTCACTCCTCCACCAGCTCCTTCTCTGTCACAGCCAGTCAGGGCACCTCACTCCCAAATCTCATTGTCCTGCACACTCAGCCCAAATTCTCCAGCCTGGTCTTGCACCCCAGCAGCCTCTCTCTATCTCTCTCTTCACTGTTCCTGTTCTCAGATGTCTTTGTGTCTGTGGCCCTGGGTCTCTGGATGGCTCCACTGCACCAGTCCCCTCTTCCCTACCTAGTTGCTTGCTTACCTGGGAAGGAGCTTCTTTTTTGACCGGCAAGATCCTGGCTCGCTTTGCCATCCACAACTAACAAGCTTTTACCATTGCCAGGCATGTGCGGCTTCTGGCCCACCAAGTAGCCCCACTCTTGCCTGCAAGTTCTCATATTTCTATATGGTGGTGTCCTTTGGGCCCTCAAGAATGTGTTCTGTTCACCTGAGAATTGACCCTCCCCCTTCCTCCCAGACGTCCATGTCACAGTGGATGCACTGGTGGCTTCCCCACATATAGGCCCCTCGCGTGCCTTCCAGAACAGCCATATAGGAGACACTCAAACAGCACTCTGTCGATGTTTTCCTCAGGACTGTAACGAGCTGGTGCTCAGCACCTCCTGGCTGATGTGGGTGAAGGTAATTAGAGCTGGCTACGGCAGCTACTGTGGTCAAGCATCACATCTGGGTGCCCGAGCTGTCTGCCCGTGAGGTGTCTTTGGTGACCACCCTGTGCAGGGCACATCACCTCCATTCCTAACCTACATCCAGAGTCCGACCTCTTTATGTCCCCCATGCAGACTCTGCAGATGCTCAAGCCCAGAAGAGCCAGGAGACTTTACCAAAGAATCAAAAGGAAAGAGGGGTGGAGGTGGTCACACAGCCCAGCGCAGCACTAGCCACCGGCAGTCCTCCCCAGGCACAGTCTCTCCTGGGTGCTGCAAGACCAGATTGTCCCTCTCCTTTCCACCATGAGCAAGTGACCTCACCTGTTTTTCTCTATACCTCCAAAACTCCAATTTTCCATTTCTTTTCTTTCTATTTTGCCTTCAGCTGACATCCACCATGGCTTCATAGCCTAATGAGCCCCTCAGTTCACAGGGTTGCATCCCCCCTGAAAGGTAGCCAGACCTGCATCTCCGCTTCGCCAAGCAGGGCCTTACTCAGTCCCCTTGGCACTGTGAGATGTGTATGCCAAACATCACCCAGAATTCTCCCCAGCAAGGATTCTCACCACCTCCCTCCTTCTACAATCACCTCCTCACCAAGTTCCTGCCAAGAACTGTCGAGGTAATAATATCTATTTTCAAGGGCCTCTGCTTGATCCCTGATCCACCCAGCCATTAAGAGGTCACTGCTCATGGGAGAACCAGGGGATGCCTGCCAGGTCCTTGCTGTAGGCAAGGGAGGGTGGCTCATACAAAACAGCTTGCAGAGTCTTGGTGAGAAGTCACCCTGATGCATCTTCCTTCACAGCAAGTGCCCAGGTCCAAGCAGATTCAAGAAGCAATGGGCCGGGTCACCGAGGGGGTGTGGGGGCTTCTCTCTGTGGCCAATGTGACCAGTATCCCATGTACACAAGACTACATCAGTCTTCACAGCAAAAAAGCATGTCCTCCAGATGGTTGCTGTCCCAAGCCAGGGTTCAGAGGCCATCCAGTGAAGCTACGCTCTGTTTAGACACATCAGAGAGAAGAACAAAATCCAGCCAAAAGAGGTGTTATGAGCCTTAGCTGCAGAGGGCCCAGGTGACACCTCAGCAGGAAAAAAGGGCACCAGAGCAATGCTTGGACCCAGGGCTTTGCAGCCGTGGATGCTGCTGATGGCTTCAGCACCAGTGTGACAAGGAGTACCCAGCAGGGCACGACTGGGCTCACACAGTGCAGACACAATGCTGCCCAGAAAGCCTCCACCAGGGCACCAGAGGACAGCAGTGACACTCCCAGAATGTCACCAAACACAGGCACAGAGAATGCCTGAGTCCCAGGGCTGTGAGACCCTTGTCAGATTCTAACAGATGCTTCCGTAGGGACCCAGCTCTATCCTGTACGCACGTATGCACGTGTTCACATCAGTCCCGCTGTATCTCTTT
>PVKA01040870.1:0-18464 GCA_004027165.1 Ctenomys sociabilis | reverse complement strand
CTATACGATATTTACACATGTGTGTCTGGTTTATTTCACTTATGAGTATATGTTCAAGTGGCATCCACTTCACTATAAATGCTTCAAACTTATCATTCTTAATAGCTGAGTAATACTCCATTATATAGAAATACCACATCTTTTTCAACCATTCCTCATGTGATGGACATCTTGGTTGTTTCCAAGATTTTGCTATCACTTGATTTCTTTTTTTTTCAGTTTGACTTTATTTTGTTCTAAGTAGTAAAAGCAAAACTGAAAGCAAAAACAAATAGCAAAAAAAGGACAGAAACAGTAACATACAATAACACATACGGTACAGATTTTCAAAACATGAATAGCAAATTAACAACAGTTGCTATTCTATGTATTTTATTGCAAAATCTCTTGCTCAGATTAACAGATATAGATATGCTAGATTGGACAAATAATTGAATATTAATGCTTGCTTTGAATAAATTCTAATTTTTTCTTGTCCTTTTTGCTTTTTTTTTTTATTTAGTACAGGGTCTATAGGGTCTCACTACACAGATCAGGCTCATTGTTCTTTGCCTGTTTGCAGCCTCCCGGCTGCTGGGATTACAGGCAAGTGCCACCACACCCAGTCTCAATGTCCATCTCAGCATGCCCCAGGGGCGGGGCCAGCATGGCACACTGATGAATGAACCCCAGTCCCTGTGTCTGCATATGCAGGCATTTTAATCCACTCAGCTATCT
Source organism: Ctenomys sociabilis (assembly GCA_004027165.1). Classification (NCBI taxonomy): domain Eukaryota; kingdom Metazoa; phylum Chordata; class Mammalia; order Rodentia; family Ctenomyidae; genus Ctenomys; species Ctenomys sociabilis. Next base: position 17,747 of record PVKA01040870.1, on the reverse strand, counting down.
GACTGACCCTCCTTTTTAGTTTTTGACTTATTTTAAAGAGGGTGTAATCATAACAGATATGCTATTAGAAGCGGTACACATTTAGAAGAGCAAGCTGAGTATCATTCAACTGTGGTTTTGTAGTGTACACTGATGTCTTCTGTGAGAGGTGGCTATTGACATTAAATGTGCTACTAATCCAATTGGTGACAAGTAAACTTCCTTTCTTTAGTGAGATACTTTCAGTTTCATGCCCTACCTGGATTACCTCATGTAATCTTAATTATCTCCAAGGGCCCCATCTCTAAATCCCATCACATTGAGGTTAAGAGATTTGAAGGGACACACTGCAGGACACAGCACACCTTAGTGAGAAAGGATTTGTCCCACAACTGAAAAGATGATTCAGTAGTTGAACTTTTTATTACATTCCTAAAATTAAAAGATTATATTATAAAATCTCAACGCAAAAGACATGTCACACCTCAACATTTATTTCTTCTGTAAGATAAGAGGCTCTTAAACCAAAATTAGTTGTTAGCTTAAGAGTGCAATATCATAGGCATAAAAATAATAAAGATACTATCATTGTCATCAAAGAAAATTTTTAAATGTTTCAGCCAGAGTAATAAGAAAAGAAAAAACAACAGGTAAACTATGAAAGACGCAGTTATTGCTTATGGAGTATGTAATTACTTAATAGGAAAACTATTCAACTAACAAACCATTGGAAATAACTTCAGTAAGTGGATAGTGTGTGTATAAATAGAAACAAGAATCGGTAGCTTTCCTATAGGGGTGAGAAGAGAAAATATAATAAAAAAATCGTTTATAATAGCATCCAAAATATAAACCTCTGAATAAACTTAGCAGGAAATATGCAAGACCTACATAAGTACACTTCAGAACTTCTGAGGTATAAAAAGGAATGATGCTTTCACAGGGAAAATCTGAATGTGGGGCTCAGAGTTATATGTAGAAACTGCTCTTGAGGATAACACACTTTGCAGAAAGCTGCCTTACTCAGCTTTTAAGATCTTCTTCCCCTTAGAGTTCTGAAATTTCACAAGGATGGATCTAGGTGAGATTTTACTTTTCATTCATCTTGCTCAGCACCAAGTGGGCTCTTGCAATTCAAAGATTGTCTCTTCAGCTTTTAGAAATTCTATATTACAGTAAGTTTTTCCTGTTCTTCTCTTTTTTATTTTCTATTCTATTTTGGGAACTTCTGCTGCTCCTGTTTACTAAGCTATTTGGATTAATATCCTATTGCTCCTGTTTACTAAACTATCTGGATTAATATCCTATGTTTCATCATTTATAATAGCAACTAAATATATTTATATTACTAAGGACAAAACCTCGCAAAAGATGTAATTAAGATGCTAGCATTAACCAGGCTAGTAAATCTTGTATTCCTGGAGGCTGAAGAAGAATTATTGCAAGTTCAAGTTCATACAGGGCCACCAGACATCTTACCAACCCCTCTTTAAGAATAAAAAATAGTGAAGATGTAAGAAAGCCCTATGTTCAATCCCAAATACTGAAGAAAAAGCAAAAAATGAACAATGATGCTACTAATACTTAGTAAAGCTCTATAGGGAATATGCCCACACCTGTGTATTAATTATCTTCTAATTAATTATGCTTTCTTTAAATCTAAAATTATTCCTAAATACAAAATTTACTTTTAAAGATGTAGAGGGACTGTAAAGATAAAATATAACACTTTCTCAGAATATACTAAAGAAAGCTAAGACAAAAGGGGAGATAACCTTTATTTATAAATCAGAGGACCATATGATGTAAAAATGTCAGTGTTTCTCTGATTATCCATAGGTTCATAACATTTCCATAAAAATCCCAACATAATTTTAAAAAGAAACTTTAAAAGCTCATTTTTAAATGTATAGATGTGAGCAAAGTTTCAAGAATAAAAAATTCACTCTGGAAAGAGGAAAGAGAATACTTACACTTTAAACATCAGTAATCTTGACAAAACTACTCAGCAACTGAGGCAAAATGGGTCAAGCTAAAACAAAAACGAGTGAATGAAACAGAACAGAGAGACAAGAAATAAAAACTTCATTCATAATATAGGATTTCACTAGTTCCTTCCCTGCAAATTCGCGTCCATTTACAGTGGTGATGATGAACCTGTGGCATGAGTGCCACTGGGTGCTGTTTATTATGGATGAAAGCTCTGAAAGACTCGCCATCGCTGATCTAGAATATAACTTTATTTGGAAAAAATCTTTGAAGATGCAATTAATTAAAACCTAGAGATGGACTCATCCTGCGTTTAGAGTGTGCCCTAAATCTAATTTCTGAAGCTCTTATTGAAGGAGAAAACACAGAAGCACAGAGAGGAAATCAGTGTGAAATAAGAGACAGACAAGCCAGAGGATGCTACAGATTACCTCTAAAGTGATGACATTAGAAAGTGGGGCCTTTGAGAGATGATTACCAGATCCTTCATGATTTGGATTAGTGCCTTTATTATTAATTTATTTTGAAAAGAAAAAAGAAACAATGAAACCAAGTTTCAAAGAGAAAACATTAGTATGAGTTAGAATAGTTGATATACTGCATGTTGTTGCCTGCATATTAGTTTGAGTATAAGACAGTGCCCTTATTTCAAAGGCTCTGAAGAGCTGCCTGCCCCCTTTGTCATGTGATGACACAGCCAGAAGATTCTGTTTAGAAACTGGAAATACACTTTAAGGTGCATGGTACTAGGGTTAAAGGTATGTGATAACTAAACTGATTTAATGGAGTTCTGGGTGTGGGTAGTGGAAGCCTCACCCTGGATATGTGTGCACCATTCAGTGGCCTTCCAACCCTGAGAGAATATAAAGGGAAAGAGGGAGGACAGCCTTCGCTGCTGCTGCTGCTGCTGCCTTGCAGCTTGTTGCCAGCTCCTATGCGCCCTGCCTTGCGCTGTTTCTCCTCACTACTTGATGCTTTGCCTTGGAGCCAGATGACAAACTGGAAGCTAAAACAAACCTTTTCCTCTATTAACTAGTGGGTGTTAGGTATTTTGTCTCAGAACAAGAAAGTAAGACAGCAGCTCTAAGAAACGGACACACCTGTGTTATAAATCATGGAGAAAGCAATATTTGGTACATGTATCAAGTAATGGAAAAAATGTTAGACTGGGACTTGAACTCAGGACTTTACACTTGCCAGACAGGTATTACTGAGCTATATCTTCAGCCCAAATATGTAAAAAATGGAATTACTGTAGTTCTGTATATTTTAAAAAGTAACTCTGATAGTTAAAAAATTTAAATATGAACAGTAGAATTTTAAAACTATTATCAGAAATGCAGAAAATATTTTTTAACTTCAGGGTAGAAAATATTAATTCAAATTGATAAGATTTAAAATATCAATCATAAAAATATCATTAATAAAGCAAAAAGATAATTTCAAGACTTACAAAAGGTGTTAATATATAATAATTTTGACAATGTAATTTTGTAGATTATAAAAGGAACCCTTAAAAATAATCAATAAAATTGGAAAGCCAAAATCGAGTAGAACAAGGACAAGTAATACGAACATGTGTCTTTTATAGTAAGTCCTCTACTTACAAATGAATTTCTGCTGGGAGAATGTTTATAAGTCAAATTTACTCATCAGTCCAATCAAATGAATCCTCTACACTTTTGATAAAACTATAAAATGTAAAGCATAAGCCGAGCACAAATGAAACTACTGTAAATAAACTGTTTTCATTTTTATAATTACTTTATTTTATTTTTGTCCTTTTGAGACAGGGTCTTCTAATGCAGTTCAGGCTGGCATTGAACTCACTGTGAAGCCCAGGCTGGCCTCAAACTCCAAGTGATTCTCCTGCCTCAGCCTGCTGAGATAACAAGAATGCACCACCACACCTAACTGTAGTTACTTTAAAATGATAAGGTAGCCACATAATGCAAAGTTTGTTCACATTTCTGAAAGTTCGTAACTTGAATGTTCATAAGCCAGAGATTTACTGTATAGCAAGAAACATATATAATAAGTATATTAGAAGATATCTGAACTTCAAAATTATGGAGATTCAATTTAAGATAGTGAAGTAATGCATCTCCACTGACAAGGAAAACAGGAAATCTGACAGAACCAAGAACCCACAACTCATCAGAAAATTTTATGTACTGCAAAGCAGAAAACACTTTTGTAATTTTCTCTTATGTAAAGGTGCACATTCTCAAATGCTATGGCCTGGCAATTTCACTTGTAGGGTATAGTGGTTCATCTTAGTTCTGTAGGCTTGATTGACTTGGGAGCACAGGTATGTCTTGCTGAGTCATGGCGGTATGAACTTGGATGCTGACTCTGGTTCCTCACCTCTTTCTCTCAGGCCTGCTCTCCTGCTTTGTTTCTTGGCCATCAGGACTAAGCATCTTTCATGTGCAATGCTCTTTTACCATGAGCTTTCTGCTTTGGAGTTAATTGACAATTGACTGAATTCTCTGCAACCATAAGCCAAATTAAGCCTCTCCTCTTTTAAGTTGTGACCATTGTCTCCCAGCAATGGAAAATCTGGGCAGTAAATCTAGTATAGTAAATTGGCACCAAGAATTGGGGCTTTGCTCTAACTATATATGTTTTAACCATACTGGTTTATGGGAGAATAATTTGTAAAGATTTGGATATAGGGGCTAGAAAGGCTTTCAAGCAGAGCTTGATGACAAGGAAAACAGGAAATCTTGACAATCTTGTCCAAGCCCAGAGGCCAGAATTCTGATAGGAATTCAGACAGTATAGGCCAGGCTCAGGTTTCCACTGAAAACAAGGATTACATTGGCAGTTATGGTAGAGGCCAAAATAATTCACTTTGATAAAAAAAAATCTACATTTTGTCTATGTCCTGAACTGTTGAAAATTTAGATTACAGATGATGAACTAGTTTGATTTGGTGGAGGAAATTTCAAGGTACCTCAAAATTCAGGTTGTGGTATGGGACCTGTTGGCTGTTTTTAGCCATATTTATTTGAAAACTTGGGGCAAAAAGTAAAGCAGAAAAATTTTAGAAAGCTAAATGCTTTGAACCAAAAGGGACCACATATAATATTGGAACCAAAGGAGCTACACTTGCTGAAGAGATTAGTGCTATTAAAAAGAAATAAATATTTTGTACAGAGGCAAGAAAATTATTGCTGAGGATATCTCAGAATCATAAGATATCACCCATCAAAGGCACAAGGTGAAAGGTCTAAACTTTGCATTGGAGAAGAGAGGCTCTGAGCTTCCTGAGAAGGGACTCCTGGAGAACTGATTTATCTCACTATGCTTAGCTATCTGGCCATTTAAAAGCTCCTGCCATGATTCAAAGGGACCTGAAGGGTGTCATTGTTCAAAGGGCAGTCCTTTTCCTGAATTCACTCATTTAAATTCTCTCTAGGTAGGCATTCAAATACCCTCAGACCCAAAATTATGGATGAACTATAATTTTATCATCTATTATAAGCTTTGGAAATTTTCCTCTTTTTGACTGTGACTTCCATCATTCTCTTAGGAAACATTTCTGTAGTTTGCTAAAGATCAGTGACATATATGCTGTCTTAGTCCATTTTGTGTTGCCATAACAGAATAATGGACTAAACAACTTACTTCTTATATTTCTGTTAGGCCTGTGGCTGGGCTTTAAAATAGAGAATGGCCTTGCACAGATGCAGTCAGTGGCCCAGTTGACCCATCCAATTCATGGGAGTAAAGGTGGCCAATGACATATATGCTCAATTCACTCATGGAACAAAGTGTAGGCAAGGCCTGAGCCACTGGTGAAGGTTGGAAGTCACTGTGCTTAGAGCTACAGCACTATTCACATAAAATACATGCTAATATTTGCTCTTAAAAAACTCAGCAGCTTGTTTTGTCTTTACTTCAGTATTTCTAGCTCAGCCTATGGAATCTCTTTACCAGGCTTCAGAAAAGATCATCAAAATTAACATGTCAAAAACGATGAATATTTTCTCAATGATTTGTAAAATCTTGCGACTCTTTAAAATCATCAAATTCCTAAAAACCATGAACATAGGAAGAAGCATCATTATACTCTATACGACCTTTCACATCCAAGCAATTCAGTCTTTTTAAAAACTTTTTTATTTTATTAAAGACCAAGTAGCAATGTGCCAGTTTCAAATCAAATTAGTAGGATAGATTCAACAATTAATATATTGCACATTGTTTTCATAGTGGATTTTTGTTGTACAAGGTGCGTACCTGATAATCTATCTGCAAATACTATTAGAGCAGATGCCTCTAATCAATGAATTAAGAGAATGTAGCTGTACACCTACTATTTTTAAAGCTGAATTATAGTACAGTTTCATTAATTAATACTTTTTATGTTATTAACTTCCTAGTGGTTATATATAGCACAGAAAGCAGACAGGATATCCTGTCCAAACATTATTGGTGCAAATCTCTCTCCTCATAGAATTACACAAAAGTACTGCACATTTATTCTAACTGTACTGTTTATACAAACACAGAATGCTTCTCCTTTGTATTCCATTTTTTTGTTTAGTCCTGTCAGAAATGGGTATTCTATTGTCATCCAATTAATATAGGTGCTTGAATTCATCAAAACAATCCAACACAGTCCAGCAGTCCACAATAATAGTGGGTTATCCGAAGAAGTTGAGTAGGGCCATTTACAGCTCAACTTATTATTATGGCCTCATTTTATATACTTCATTTTTATACTTTCTGCTGGATCGTTAAGACAAAGATAAAGCAAGACATATATAACAAAAAATGTAACTTTTGTATCTGATGAGGTCAGTCAAGTTCCCTCAGGGTTTATCCTGTACCCCCGTACTTCACTTTGTAGACCCTTTGTCAGTGTCAGCCATGTGGATGAGTCACAGCCATTGCTTGACCAGTTTGCTCTCTGTGAGGGCCTGAGAGAAAGTTTTCTCTCCATGTTACTCTCCATGGGCACACTATAAATCATCTATCACATATCTCTGTGGCTCCATCATCTCCTTGATTAGAAAATTTGGGGCAGAACTGAGTCCCATGATGTTACACTACAGGTTCTACTATGTCCTGAGTAATCACTGACCTTGAAAGGCTATGGTAAAAATGTTGGCTGATCTTGCAGCCTTTCCAGTTCTCCAGTTTTTGATCTGTGAACTTAGGTTGTTGATCATCCAGAAGAGAAGGTGCTTATTATCCTGCAACATATGCAGTTCAGTTTATTCTATCTGACTAAATTGTTTTTAGTTGTTATAGATTTCTATTTGTGTTTCTTCTTTTGAATCCTTATACTAGGAAGACTATATGATATTTGCACATGTGGGTCTAGTTTGTTTCACTTATGAGTATATGTTCAAGTGGTATCCACTTCAATAGGAATGCTTCAAGTTTATCATTGTTTATAGCTAAGTAACACTCTATTGTATAGAAATACCACATCTTTTTCAACCGTTCTTCATGTGACGGGCATCTTGGTTGCTTCTAAGATTTTGCTATCACACATTGTGGTGCCATAAACATAGGCACACATATATCACTATGATATAATGTTTTCAGTTCCTCTGGGAAAATTCCCAGTAAGGGGATAGCTGGCTTGAATGGGATTCCCAGTCCTACCTTTGTGAAGAGTCTCCACACCGATCTCCACAATGGTTGCACCAGTCTACATTTCCAGCAACCATGGAGGAGAGTTCCCTTTTCCTCACAACCTCTGTAACATTTGTTGTAGGTTCCTTTCCTTGAGTAGATCAACTACTCAAGAAGTGCTGATCCTAGTTTTTATGGGTTTATTGAAAATAGTTATGTCTTCTTGGTTCAGTTCTGGCAATTTGTACCTTTTGAGGAATCTCTTCATTTCTTCTGTCTCTTCTATTCTGGAGCATACAGATTCTTGAAGTAAATATTGATAATCTGCATTTTTACTGGTTCTGTGGTGATTTCACCCTTTTCATTCCTTACTGCTTGTATTTGAATTTTTCTTTCCCCTTTTTGAAGAGGGTAGGTAGGTGCTCATCATTTTATTTAGTGTTTCAAAGATCCAGCTTTTTGATTTGTGTATTCTTTGAACTGTTTTCTTCATCTCAATTGAATTAATTTCTGCTCTAATCTTTATGATTTCTTTCCGTGCTTGGCTCTGGATTTGGTTTGCTCTTACTTTTCTAGGTGTTAGAGGTGCAACATTAGGGTGTTTATTTGTTCCCACTCTGTTTTCCTAATGTGTGAGTTCATAGCTATGATTTTTCTCTCTGAGAACTGCTGTTATAGCATTCCATAAATTCTGGTAAGTTTTGGTTGAATTTTCATTGAATTGTAGATATTTTTGAATTTCTTTTTTAATTTCATCTTGTTTAATTTCCATTGATTGCTGAGTAGGGTTTAATATCCATAAATTTAGAGGTTTTTTTTCTGGTTTCTTTTGTCACTTATTTCCAGTCTCATTGCACTGTGGTCGGATAATATGCATGGGATAATTTCTGTTTTCTTGCAGACACTTAAGAATGACCTATGGACTAGTATGCTGTTTATTTTAGAAAATGACACATGTGCAGCTGAAAAAGTGTTTTTTCAGCTGTGGTTTGGTGGAACACTCTGTATACATCCACTAGGTCCATTTGTTTCAAGCTCTGGTTCAGTTCTTCTACTTCTTTGCTAATTTTTTGTCTGGTTGACCTATCTTTTTGAGATAACAGTGTGTTAAGTTCTCCTTTTAAGATTGTGGTCTTGGATATTAGATTTTTCATGTCCATTAAGAATTGTCTTATACAGTTTGGTGCTCCTGTGTTTGGTGCATAGATATTTTTGTGTTTTACCTCTTTCTCTTGAATTTTTCCCCTAACCAATACATAGTGACCTTATTTGTGTCATTTGATCATTCTTAGTTTGAATTTGAGTGTGTCTGAGAACAGAATTGCTTCTCCTGCTTTTTTCTGAGGTGCTGGGGCATGTAGTATTTTTTTCCATCCTTTCCCTTTAAGCCTATGAATGTCTTCTAGAGTTAAGTGTGTATTTTGTGTAGAGCATATTGTTGGATTTTCTTTCCTCATCCACTGTATCAGTCTATTTCTCTTAATTGGCAAATTCAGTCCATTTACATTGATGGTTATAATTGAAATGTGTTGACTTATGATTGTCATGATATTTACCTGCTGTTGGTTAGTCTTTTGTATTCTGTGTTTAATTGCTTGTGCTGTTTAGTGGGTTCCTTCTCTTCTCATTTGTGGATTTCTGATTAATGTGGTCTCTCTCTCTCTAGGACATCTTTCAGTATCCTGAAGGATACTGAAAGATGTCCTAGAGAGAGAGACCACATTAATCTTGTCTTTATGAAATTCTTCAGTAGTTCTTTGTTATGAAAATATTTAACTTCTCCATCAAACTTGAAAGAGAGTTTTTCAGGGTATAGTAGTCTCAGCTGGAATTTGTTTTCATACAGGACTTGAAGAACTCTGCTCCATACTCTCCTTGCCTTCATGGTTTGTGTATAGATTTCAGCTGTAATTCTGATAGGTTTTCCCTTGAATGTGATCTGCTTCTTTTCTCTAGCAGTTTTCAGTAAATTATTCTTGTGTGGGATTTCTGGGATCTTGACTATTATATATCTCGATATGTTTTTGTTGGGTGGAAGTTATTTGATGTTCTGTATGTTTCAGTTACCTGAATGTTGTAATGTTTCTTCATATTTTGGAAGTTTTCTGCTATTACTTCTGCCCATATTCTTTTTATATCATTTGTACTGAGTCCTTTTTTTTCATTGATGCCAATTAATCTCACATTGTAATCTTGGCATCATCTTGCAGGCGATGGATTATTTTTCCCGGCCTTCTCGTTGCTTTTAAGAGATCCTTCTCACCTTTTCACTACCTGTACCTGCGTCTTCAATATCTGAAACTCTGTCTTCGCTTTCACTCAAACGGTTTTGTAGATTGTGATTGAAATTTTAAGATCTATATCTCTTTGAATCTGCTTTATGTGTTCTATTTCTTTTTTATTGCTCATTCCAAGAATCCATCATATTTCTGATCTCCTGTGTATTTTTATCCATGTCTTCTTTAGACGTATCTTTTACTGCAGAGTTTCTTCAAAATTGGGTTTCCTCTCTATATTTCCAGAATTGATTCTCTATTTCCAATGCTATGGTTTCAAAGAATTCTTTTTTTATTTCAGAAATTATTTCTGCTTTGAGTTCTCTTTTCCTTTCTGTTGTTGTTTCTTTGCTTCCAATGCTGTTAGTTCATACATTTCAGCTGGAAGAGTGTTCTCTGCACTTGTTCTGGGTGGGCATTGGGTCCCCCCCCCACATTTCTGGATTTGATGCATTACTTCAGATGCTATGCATTCAAAAATTTCTTTTTTTATTTCAGGTGTTAATTCTGATTTGAGTTCCTCTATACCTTTCTGCTGTTGTTTCTTTGCTTCTGCCTCTGTTCATTCATTCATTTCAGCTGAGTTAGTGTCCTCTGCACTTACTAGTGGATTCGAGGCCTGAGATTGCATTTTCCTCCTTTGTCATTTTGTATAATACTGACCTCTGACCTTTGGTGTAGAGCTTTGATGCAGCTATAACTTTAGCGTGTAATGAGATTCGGGTGCCATTCTATTAAGTTTGAGATTATCCAGTTATGCCTGGCCTGGATCTAGCTGTTGTGTTCAGTTCATTTTTTGCTGAAGCTGTTCTCATACAATTGTGAGCCTGTGGTTCCCTTCTGTTGTGTCCCTGGTCCAGGGAGCGGTGAGGAGCTCAGAAGCTCTCCCACACACTCACAAAGCCTGGCGAGGGTGGTTCACAGGGTGGGAGAGACTGAAAAATTCCCACTATCTCGGTGGGCTTGGGAACAAGGGATTAGGGAGTTTCCAGGCAAGTCTGTCTGGGGTGTCTCAGGTGGACTCCTCACTTACTCGGAGGTCTTGGGGGCGGAGGCTCTGGATGATGCAGAGCACGTGGGGGGGAATCCAAAGGCTGTCCCACACACTCACCAAACCAGGCTCACATGGGGGTGCCGAGAGAGTAGGAAAAATTCCCACTTGCTCAGAGATCATAGGGCATGGGCTCCAGGGAATTTCCAGGCAAGTAGGTCTGGGGTTTCTCAGGCCAACTTCTCGCTCGCTCTTTCACACATTTTTGAGGAAATTGTTATTCTATTTCACCAACTCTATGAAAATAATTTCTTGAGTAACATTTCCTCTAGTTTTTCATTTACTGGGCATCAATGTACAGGGTTAAGGTCTGGCCAGATAGCTCAGAAAATTAAAACACCTGCTCAAGCAGGTACAGGCACCAGGTTTCAATTTCTGTCCTGTTGTGCTGGTCCTGCATCCAAGGGTGCACTGAGTCAGCAATTGAGACTGGACATGGTGGTAGCATGCACATGTAATCAGGTGCTTAGGAGGCTGAAAACAGGAGGATCACTATAAGTCCAATCTGTGCAATAAGTCCCTCTAGATCCTATACTAAATACATAAAAAAGTAAAGGGTTTAATCAAATATTTTCTGACTCTTTCTTGATACCACATCTTTGTATTAAATTACCACACTAGCAGAATATCTTCTAATAATGATACCAGGAAAAGTAAGGAGATTCTTTGATATGTTAGCAATTGTGAAAAGATTTTCTCAATGATGTCAAGACCACAATATCGTATTGAAAATGCATCTACATTCCAGAATTATCTACAAGAATAACAATTGCAAATGGTGTAGAGGGAAGGTATCAGAAAGCCCCTCCTCTAATGGGAACAGGAAGCATTCTACAGTATGCAAGAATGCAAGTTTCCTCTCAGTGAGTTTGACCTTCACCAAAAGCTTTCCATGATGAGCTGTCTCTGTGTCTTGCCTTTGGGCTCTCACTTAGTTCTTGATCTGTTTATTACTTCTTTATAAAGTTGCTATTTTAAGTGTCTCTTTCTTTCCTTGGTGCTTGCTTCAGAATTCTAGCTGCTCATGCCCTCAGTGAAGTATTTCACTCTGTAATAACTTTAGTGATAGCAGCTGCAGGTCTGCAAGATGCTGAAGTGAATGGCTGGGAGAATTGAGAACTGGCTCAAAACAAGTAAACCAGTTTTTAGACTCAGGATTGAGTTGAGTTTCTGTTAGGCTTTGAGTTTCTGAAGGTTTTATTTGAACTGAATGTAATAAATATGCTTGGAGGGTGAGGGTATATATATATATATATATATATATATATATATATATATATATATATATATATATATCTTATATTAAGACATTTTGAAAAATGCAATTGTATGTTGTCAAAATTCTCTACTTTATTCCAGCAGTGTGAAGCTTAAAATATATGTTTTGCTCAAATAGAACATTAATAATATTTAATCCAATACATATATTAAGATAAAATGTAAGTGCTAAATTAGAATAAAATGAAGTGTGCATTAAAATTAATTATAGATTCTTTGGAAATGTGTCAGTAAACTGTCAAATTATCTGTAGAGATTATTCACATATGAGCTAAAAATGCTTAAAATAATTTCAGCGTTAGAAATAAAGTTCTGAACATAATAAAATAATAGTATTTAAAGAGAAAAGTCACTCCAGCTCCAGATTTTCAATTTACAAGCTGAGCAGATTCAGGTCAAGTCCTTTGAGCCTAGAGAGAATGTAGTAGATAGGAGAATACAGAGAATTGAAGCTCTTTGAGAAAGCCTTTTCCCCTGATGTGATAGAGTTTACATTTGCTTTTGACAAAAATGATTTTGGATTTGAAATATGACAGAGCACTGTCCCATACAGGTAGCAAACTTCCCAACAACATTAGAAAAGGAAATTGGTTATGTTCCTAAAGAGCAATGGGTTCCATTTCAGGAGCTAGGATTCTAGTCTCACTTGCCTACATCAATGCAGAGTGAGCCTGAGGGTCAGAATGTTTTGAGACTTCTCTTTTCTTAGCCATAGAAAAGGAAATCAGGACTAAAGGACTGGCTTTCCAGCTTGAGATTCTCAAATTGAAATGACCAAGTAGTGCTGCACGATCAAGTGGAGATAAACCAAAAAAATTTAGAGAAATTTTGTGATCTAATTTTCTCCTCTTATTTTAAGTGACATTACAAATGAAAGGAAAAATCATTGTCTCCGATTTCCGAAAAGCCAACATTTCAAATCTTCTTGCACAGCCCTGTCAACCTGCTGTGTCATATTTCAAATCCCAGATCATTTATGGCAGCCCCTAGGAATGAGGATAAAAAATATCTCTCCTAATTGCGCTAAGAAAAGGAAGGTAGAATTGAAGTCTTTAGTTATAATGAAGAGCCCTATCCAAACTTGAATGTATCTGCGTAGTATGCTGTAAGTGCTTTGAATGATACTGATGATTATTCTCACCTTCCAATGTTTCTCGGCCTCTCTTGCATCCCCACATGGATAATTGTTTTGTCTTGCATAAACGGTATCTTTCTACTTCACCTCACCTTCATTTAAAGCTATCTCCCTTCTGACAGATTCCAAATTTCCAACAAATATGTTTTTCCAGGATCAAAGGCAAATAAATTTCCATACCAGTCAACCCTTGCTCCGTGAGCCTCATAGTGTATCCAACTTGTTTAGTTGGAGTGGAGTTCTATAATATGCATATGGCTGGAGATCTCACTCTGGTTTTGCAGAAGCTACAGGAGATGATGAGGTGACAGCTGTATAACTCTCATTGAAATGGCACGTTTTACAGGGTGCTTTAAAGCAAATAGAAGGAATTCAGACACATATCTACATTTTTTCACATCCTAGATGCTATTAGATGCCATACCAGTGTTTCAGGAAGTACGGAAGAGGAGATTCCTAATGAGGGAAGTTTAATAGTCTAAGTGCCAGGAGGTGAAAGGTATTAGAGCATCTTGAGACTCTCTGCTATGTGAGGTCTACACTCTTTCTTAGATTTATAGCTTCTTCTCTTTCCTGCTTTTCTTCTTCCATGTGAAATTAGATAAGCTTACAACCGACTTCTTGTTTTATTTCTCCAAATAGATTTGATTGTAAATGACTGATAAATACATGGGAAAAGGTTCAACTTCAGCATACCACTTCTCTTACCAAGTTGGCACAAATTTTTAAAAATGGTACCCAGTGCGCATGGAGGCTAAGAAAGTAGGCATTCAAATTGCCAGCAGGATGGGAATTCAATTTTAAATTGTTATAAACTTTTGAAATGCAGTGTTCAAACTTACATCAAAAGTTTTAACATAGCCACTTTCATTAAGCAATTAAAGTTAAAGCCATAAATGTTTACAAAGATTGAGAATCAAGAATATTTGTCATAGTATTGCTTTAAAATGTAAACACTAAAACCAAATGGAATGTCCAGCAGTGATTAAGTAAATCTCATAATGGTTTGAGATAATGATTTGTCGTTGTTACAGCAATGAAATGACAAATAAGTGCTGCTGGTGTTTTAAACACAAACTTTCAAGTACAACATAGGACACCATTTATAAAACAGTGAAAAATATGGATGAAAAATAATGAAAGAGTGGTATATTAAAATGTTTGTGTAACTATATTTAATGATAGACTTGGAAATGATGCTTATTGTTTCATTGTTTTGTTTTTATATTATACATTTATAAGAGAAAGTAAATACTGTGTTATTAAAATGAATGTTATATAGAGGATGAAGTCTGTAGAAATATAAAATTAACAAGAAAAGACAAATCTGAAAAAATACAGTTTAAAAGATGTTACACACAACATGAAGCTTCCCTGAGTCAGTCGGGAACAAGGGTGGAAAGTACATCACCAACATTTTTGAAAGGTAGAATCTATGTACCTTGAGAACAGGAAATGTGATGAACAACAGTGTTTAACATGTTTTTTTTTTTGTGTGTGTGTGTGTGTGCGCGTGCACGTGTGTACTTCAATGGATCAATTTGTGTTGGTAGAGGGCATCTCAGGAGAAGTGTGGAAGAAATAGGTCTTGTGTCAGGACAAATTGGAGGGCAATTTATATTATCAACACAGCTCTAGAACAGTCAGAGTTAATTAATCAAGGAGAAGACTATGCTCATCAAAGACCTGTGTACATGAAAAGACAGTGAGCTGGGAGAACAAGAAGGACCAAGAAAAGTAACAGCACTGTGTAGATAAATGGGAGGACTAAAGCAAAGTAATGCAGTATGTTGAAAAGTTGGTAGAGGGCTAAAAAAAAATAATGTGGAAAATAGAATGTGCTGTTTTAGATCAAGAAAAATGAGAGGAAATTCTACCAAATTTGAGAATATATTTATGGAATCACTAGAAAGAAATCCATTTCTGGTGAGAGTAGAGGTCAAGTTGCAGAAAAATATCCATTCAAAAATCTGGCAGGGAAAGGGAAAAGAAATCTAAGTAAGTCACTAGGCAAGGAAGAGAATGAAGTAGCATCTCCCAAGCTTTGGGAAATCTGCATATCTTGGAAAGAAAATGTCCTGCAAATACAGGTTGGGAATAAAGAGTGATGAGCAAGACTTTTGAAATGACGAGAATGTTTGTGCTATAGAGTACAAACTTGAAAATTTAATTAATAATAAAGAGATCATAAGGCTTTTTTTTTACAAATAAATGCAGACTAAGAATTCAGACAACCATATGTGTTGAGGTATAAAAAATAATGAGTGATTTAGTGCAACTTAGGTATCTTTAAAGTAATATTTGGGGTCTTATATGCTTCTATTGTAGAATCCTGAACTGTGAGCCTGGGGGAAAAGGGAAATTCGAAAGTAAGTTTTAGAGAGTGGAAGAAAATGAAGAGATGAGTAAAAGTTTTGACTAACATCACATATGGTATAAGCGAAGAGTAACTAATGCTTGTATTTATTTTACTCTTATGCAGTTTGCATTCATCAGCATCATATAGAGAAGCCCATGGAACTGGAGTTGGTGAAGAATGGAACTGAGTATCTAGTGTGACTCATGGATGCATTTAAGTAGCTAGGTAAGTATCACCAGGAGGGGCTTATGGAATTGGTAAAGTCAATTAACAGTGAGTCCAATGATTGGTCCAGGAGGAGGATGGGAGCAAAGGATTCAGGAAAAGTAGGAAAGTTTTAGAGACTGTGGCCAAAGATGACACTAATTTAATATCTAGAAAATATAATAATAAATAAGATCTTACTACCTAGTACACACACACACATTTTACTGAGGTGCAAAAGTGGCCGGATATGCACATATTGATTGGAACCTAAAGTAGATGGAAAATTGGGAGATGGGAAATCTGGAGAGCCATGGAAGTGAATGTGGTTGGATGTGAATGTAGGTAATAGAGGTTGTCTTGGTCACTTTTCTGCCCCTGAGACAAAATACCTGCCTCAGTTACTTTTCTCTCATCGCTGGGACAAAATATCTGAAGAAGGAAAGGTTTACTTAGCTCACAGTCAGTGGAGGTTTCAGCCCATGTTCAGCTGGCTTCAAGGCAGAGTGGCACATGACAGAAGGCAGTGGTTCATGACAGCAGAAAACAGGAAAACAGCAAGAGCAAAATGGCATAAGCAGTGACAGCAATGGCAACAGAGAGCAAATCTGTCCCCCTTATGTTGTGTTCAGGCTATCTGGCCCAGGCCAGGAATAACCCGTAATCCCAGCCTTGATCATGAATTAATTATAAAGTCTAAAAGTCTGCCCCACGATTGCACAAGGCTTTGGGGGGACAACTAGACACAAACCATGACAATACCCAACACTCACAACTTAAAGGAGAAGTTTATTTTGTTCATTATTTTTTTTCCACTCAGCTAATTCCAAGGCAGAAACAGCATCATAGAAAGGTATGGTGGAGGAAAAGATACTAAACCATGACAGGAATCTCTCTCAGTGAATATAAGATCTCTTTGGACAAAACTCTCAATAATTAGTGGTATTGGGCTCTATCAAGTCCCACAATGTCCTAAACATATGACTTCATAAACAGTTGTGAAATTGTGAATTTCATTTGTTTTTTTTTTTTGTACCAGAGATTGAACTCAGGACCTTGTACTTGCCAAGCAGGCATACACTGCTTGGCTGAGCTATCTCCCCAGTCCAACCTCATTTCTTTCTTTCATATGCAAAATAAAACTGTTCATTCTTATTGATGTTATAAAGATTTAATGAGATAATATAAATTAAGAATTAAGTAAAAAAAATAGATATTTGGCTTAAATGTCAGGTCTGGTCGTGGTGGTGATGATGACAGTGATGGTGAAAGCCTCTTAGACATGAGCACTGTTGAAGCACTCAGCATATCTAAATCATTCAGGAGTTCCTAAGTATCAGCCTGATTATCTTATTCCTAAGGAATTTATGAAAAAAAGTTACCGTAGCCAAGGCACCAGCAGTTGTTGCTGTGAGTGGGTATGGGAAAGGATCTGTCCATGGTCCTGAGACATCATTGATTGATCTCTAAATTCTTTTCTAAACTGCTCTTTTCTGTTTTTTGCTATTCTCTGGGCCTGGCTGAAGAATTCCAGTTCTTGACACTATTGTGTCCTCAAAATGTGACTCACTATAATTAGCCTATAAGTTTATATCTAAACTACAGCCTTTGCTGTGTATTTATTATGCACTCATGTTCTCTCTCTCTCTCTCTCTCTCTCTCTCTCTCTCTCTCTCTCTCTCTCTCTCTCTCTCTGTTTCATATTTCTATGGAGCCCAAGATGGTCTTCAACTCATGGTGATCCTCCTGCCTGAGCCTCCCAAGTGTGGGCTTCTATTCCTGGCCTTTTCTTTTTAGTTTTTGTAAAAACAAAAATACAATAATTGATAGTAACAGCTATTTTGAGTATTTCAGAAGTCTTAATAATCATTTTCTCTATTT
>PVKA01040869.1:0-18456 GCA_004027165.1 Ctenomys sociabilis | reverse complement strand
CTATGATACATGGAAAGTTATGAAAGTTTTTAGCTTCTACTCAGTTCTGGAGATTTTCGGTGACAGTAGATAAGCCAGATTCCCAGAGGAGGACTTAAAGAAATACCATCCTATCTACACATGTGCTTGATTCTTCTGGCAGTCTCTCTCTCTCTCTCTCTCTCTCTCTCTCTCTCTCTCTCTCTCTCTCTCTTTCTCTGTCTCTTTGTATTTTAGAGAAGGACCTACAGGGTGTTCAGGGTCTCACTACTAGATCAGACTCATAGTGATCCGGCTTTTTACGGCATGCTAAAAGCTGGGATTAAAAGTGTGCACCACCATGCCCAGTCTCAATTGCTGTCTCAGCAGGGCAGGGGCGGGGACAGCATAGCAGGCCTGGGGATTGAATCCCAGGCCCCTGCACCTGTTTGCAGGTGCTTCTAGCAGATTCTTAAGCAAATAAGATTCTCCCATCTCGAACTCAGGTGGTCTTTATGTGGGGGAGGTGCATTAGAGATTGGAGCCTGACAGAGACAGTCGTGGCAGCCTACAGAATGATGGATCCTGTCTACGGAGAGAATACAAGACAGTTTTCTCTCTTCCTTCTACTCTAAGTGAGACACAAATACAGTTCTTGTCTTTAAAGGTAACAAAGAGAGGCAGAAGAGATATACATGAAAAGTTACTAGTATGGTGAACAGTGCCTCCCCAGACCCACTTTCATCATCCATTTGGATGACTTGAACTGAAGGGCTTCTGGCTCCAAGAGATTTCCAGGGGTGTTCTTCACTCACAACTGGTAATCCATTGAGTTTTAATATATATTAATACTATGAATATTTCTATGTTTCTGCAGGTACCTATTACCACAAGGAGATTTGCTTCTCCTTTGACGGTAAAGCTGTTATCTCTACATAATCCCTCATGTTGGGTTTCTTTCTCCTGGTATGACAGGATTCAATAAAATTTCAGTGTGGTTTTATTTTCTCAGAAATTCACAAAAGTCTCCAAAGGCATTTTGAGCATATTCTCTCTGCACAATGTGACATCCCTTCAGGTCGCTGGCCGCTAATCCGGTAAACTTGGTAAATCCTAATTTAGGTCCACAGTGTCCTGCTTTCCTATCAGGCTGTGTAAACATATTTCTTTCAAATAAAACATGGCAGAAAAGGCTTTGTTTGAACATTCCACACAGGACAGGCTTCCCCTATTACCCTTGCCCAGTGACAGAAGAGACAAGAAAACAATTTATGAGTCATTTCCGTTCTGGCAGAAGTGACAAAGACTGGAAATGAGATGCTGCCAAGCGCTTTTTTCAAGTAGGTTATAACAACTCGTAATAAGTGTAAATAATAAATGGCCAGGATCTTCGGGCAAGCGGTTGTGATATGAAACGATTCTGGTCCTTCTGATGGGGCTTTGCTGCTCTTAGAATTCCCTGGCTCCCCAATAGAGTTTTGGCCTGACAATAAACAACAGTTTAGTACTTTATCTAATCCCAGCCAGGAGGTGAGTTCAACAGCAAGCTTTTGCAGATGTTCGCATCCAATAATCTATCCATAATTGATGAAACAGGGAGGTCAGATGTAATGGCTGCCACGAATCCAGCAACAAATAAATGGTTATTGACAAAACAAGCCAGTGTGGTGCAGAGCACTGAGCAGGGACAGCGAGGAGACAGCGCTGGGGCAGAGACAGGAGGACAGCGCGGCGCTTCATCTGGCGAATTCCTCCACCTGACCGGCTGGCAGAAGGGCCGCACTGACGCACAAACAAATGGAGCCCACTTGTTAAGGAACAGGGAGGCTGCCGAAGTACAAAGAAAGATGAAGACAGATGGATTAGAAGAGGAGGAGGACGAGTGAGCCCTGGACAGTGCCCGGGACCTGGGTGAGTACAGCTGTAGGAGCAGTTCCAAATGCCCTTGAGCGCTTGTGCTGGGACCTAGACGCCTGCGTGGTCTGTCACGCAGGTGTCTCTACTCCTCACCCTGGCCGTCAAACTGTGAGCCCCCGACAACTCCAAGCCAAGGTGGGACATGCGTGAGGATAACTCGCTGATAATCCTTTTAAAACTATGTCCTGTGGATACTTTATCTCCCACTCTGTAGCAAAAGAAAAAAAAAAAAAAAAGAAAGGAAAGAAAGAAAGAAAAAAAAAAAAAACCTACCCAAATCACTTGTGCCATTGCCAAGATATTTTCAGATAACCCAAAGATGCAAAATCATGATGCCCGAAAGTTTCCCAAGGCTGGAACTAATCCTGAAATCCGTGCTGCTTAAAATCAAATTCACTGCAAAGGCATATGAGTGTGAAGCAAGGTTTTCTTTCATAATAAAGAACAAACACTGCTTTTTACTCATTTCAACCTATGCAAAGAGAATAATAAAGCATTAATCGAGTACATTTTTATTGACTGAATAAAATTCAAGATATTTAAACATAAATAAACAGCTGAACTCCTACACTTCTGTAGCAATGCAAAAAATAATGTTTGTACACATTTTACTGTGTAATATTATAAGATGAAGAATGGTAGAATGAAATGGTGGTTATTATTGCTATAGGTAGTCATAAAGAGGCATAGGACAGAGGAGTTTTAAATATTAATATTTCCAAAATCACTTAAATCAGTTTAACACTCTTTGGTGGTTTATTTAGAACCATGATTTATTTTAGTCTTTGCAACCAAAGCCTTTGATCAGCTCTGGAATACCGTACAAGCTGAAAATAAAATTGCAAAACAAATTGCCGCTAGCATTCTTATAGTAAGCTTTAGGTTTTATTGCTTAAGCTAGAAAATTACCGTTATATTTGGCATTTTCAAATTACTTATCAATACTTAGAAACTGAGAAATATAGAGCCCAGAAGGAATCACAGAGATCGTTTCTAGAATAGCATGCCAGGTTTCCCTTCTCTCCAGCCCAGCTCTCCTCCCTCACACAGGCTGGTAGTGACTTGAGCTAGCTGTCTTTGTGCCCAGAATTGTTCCTGTCCCTGGCTTACCAGGGCAGGAGTGAGCCATCACTGCAATTGGCCGGCCATCACATCCTGACTGCTAGTCATTGTTAGCGGGGCTTTCTCCATATTCCTTGAGACCAAGCGCCCAGGATATATCGTAGAGCTACTTTCTTGTCTATGCTTCTTGTCTTGGTGCCTAATCCCTTGGCGATTAACAGTGCTGGAGACCTACCTTATCACCATCAGTATGGCTGGGTCAAGAGTCTCAGACCAGAGAGTCCCTCTGGCTTCCTGCTTGTCACTTACCAGTGGCAGTTATTACAAAACCTATGTGTATACAGGGTTTATATTTATGGGTATTTGCTCTTCGCAGATACTTTGAGATAAATGGCCCCATTCTCAATGCTATGCCTGAGAGAAGTGAAGCACAGAGAGGACAAGTGACTTGCTTTAGTTCCACAGTGAATTAGGGGAGGGGAAAAGATTTGAATTGCACTTACTGGAGTCCTGTGTTCTCCAGCACTGGGACAGGCCTGCTGGCAGGTTACCTTGAGCAACACCATGCTTGCCCTTGACGGTCACTTGCAGTTCACTGCCCCTGCCTCAGTCATCAGAAACTATCCTCTGCCACCCACAGTCTTTTAAATTCTGACACTAACGTCCACTTTGTTCCCCTTGATGCAGCTTTGTGTATTATCGGTGGCTTTTTTTAAAATCACATTAATAATTAGAATTAATAATTAGAACAACACCTAGTAGCATTTTATGTCATTTCTTTGCCTTTGATGGACAACCTGCTTTGTAGTGGCTTGCTAGGCCCTCAGTGGCCCTGTTGCTCTCCTGGGCCACAGATCCCAGCTTCTTTTCTTTTCTATTCTGTAGCCCACTGTCCTCGGACTCCCAGGCCCAGACCCTTCCCTCTGGCCTAATGGACTTTCCTCGAGTCTTTCACTGCTATCTCTCCTATCCCACTCCTGTCCACTGTCCCCAAATGTCAGCCTCTCTGTGTGTCTTTCTGTGATCCTGTCAGCACTCTGCTTGGCCCTCCCAAGTCACACCTCTAACACACCATACAATTTGCATGTTTATTATTGTTAAATTCACTGTCTTTCCCAGGTGGGATGAAATCTTCTTGGGGACAGATTTTGGGGTGTGTCTTTTTATCAAGCACCTGATATAAGACTTGGCAGTTGGCACCCCAAAACTATGTGCTAGATGAATAAGACTGGTTTTAAGACCATATATATTAATTAATGTAATCTACTTAACACTGCACAGGTAAGCACTATTATTACATCTTTTTGTAGGTGTGGGCAAAGAATCCCATAGAGATCAAAGCCCCGGGCCAATGTCATACAACCAGTAGGTGTTCATGAAAGATCCCAAGCCCAGACCATCCTATTTGAGAGATAACACTCTCTCCCAGCACCCTCTGTCACTCCAGTGCCTGACACTGCCGCCACACAGGCCTAGTCTCTTGGATCATTTTGGGACAACCTGACCTACTCTCAATTGGTGTTATTCAGGGAACTGAATAGTTTAGTGGCTTACCCAAGGCCAGTGAGGGTGTCTGACTCCCTGTGTGTGGGGGGCTTTTTCTTATACTTTTAAAATGAATTTTAAAGACTGTGATGACAGACTAGGTAGTGCTTTCCTGTTTCCACATCATCCATTACAATAAACAATGAAAAAGTAATTTTGGCTTTGAAACCTGTGACAAATATTAATGTTTATTTACATAATATTTTGGGAAGAAAATGTTTATTTTTAATATCTATGATATTATAAACATATAAAATGTACATAATAAACACTTGCTCTGCTGTAAGCTAATATAAGCTCATAGGGAAAATGAATATGTTTAATTAAATTTAGGAAAAATGTATAGTTAAATCATTTGCAGTACAATAATAAGGACCAATAAACCATTATCTCTTTACTATTCCACTGGAATTTTCATCAACACACTATGTTAATAAATATCATCTTCATTTTAGAAAGCAGGGAGTGCTGAGGGAATTGTCTGTGCTCTGATAATTCAGTAGCAACAGTGGCACAAATAGCATCCTCGTCATGTTAACATAGGAAAAAAACTTTCAGTATTCTTTTATATTCACTAGCATTTATGCCAGACAGAGTTCTTTGATTTTTCATATGCATGTATGCATGTATGTATGTATGTATGAATGTATGTATATATGCATGTATGCTTCCTTTGCAGTGCCAGGGATGTACCCTGGGCTTAGAATGTGCTGTGTAAATGCCCTACCAATAGGCATGTTCTCAGCCCCAGGCAAAGTTCTGAGTGCTTTCTACAGATGTTCTTTCTTCATCTTTACATCTGAGTTACACTACAGGTAAGGAAACCAATACACAAGAAAGGAATATCTATGTATCTATCTATATATCTATGTATCTATCTATGTATTTATCTATGTATCTATGTATCTATCTATCTATCTATCTATCTATCTATCTATCTATCTATCTATCTATCTATCTATCATCTATCTATCTATATGCATCCATCCACCATCCATCCATCCATCCATCCATCCATCCATCCATCCATCCATCCACCCAACTATCTATCTATCTATGCATCCATTCACCATTCATCCAACCATCTATCTATCTATCTATCTATCTATCTATCTATCTATCTATCTATCATCTATCATCTATCTATCAATCTATGTGTAGCCCAGGCTAGCCTTGAGCTCACTTTGAAGCCCAGGCTGGTCTCGATCTTGCAACAATCTTCCAGCCTTAGCCTCCCAAGTGTTAGGATAAGAAAGGATAATTAACTCACTGAAAGTCACAGGATTAGGAATGGCAAGACCAGGATTTGGAGTCAGATATTGCGAGTCGAGAGACTGATCCTACAACCTAGTGATGGTGAGCATTTTAGAGCTTCCAATGATTCCAAAATCTCACTGAGGCACACGTGTCAATTGGTTTCCTACCACTACTGTAGCCACTCCATTATTCTGTGGCAATGGCTGAGACGACAATGGAGGAAACCAAAGACCCCCTGGAAGGATCTTACTCTCCTCTGCCTCCTATTTCTTTTTTTGAAATTCAAAGTTCTAAACATTCTCCTCATCACATTTTTCAAACAAAAATCTAACAGACAGTACTTTTTGTTTGCTCTCTGACAGAGTTGCTAGTATATAGCAAATCTGCACCAGGAGCACGGAGAGACCAACAGGAGAATTCTAGGAATAGTATGAGTCAATTGCAATGCACTGCCTTTGAGAAACACTCACATGATTTTTTCATTTTATTTAATTTTAAAAAATGTTACAACTTCTGACATTGCCAGTCCTACGGGCAACCCACTACTATTATTGACTACTTGACTATATTGGACTATTTTGCTGAATTCATGTATCTACAATATTTAAATGACAATGGAATACCCATCCCTGACAAAACTAAACAAAAAAAAAAGGGGTACAAATGAAGGATCATTTTGTACCTGCATATACAAAATAGTTAGGATAGATATACAGCTACTTTCTCTTAACTAATGAGAAGAAAGATTTGTACTAATAGTGTTTGGACAGGGTATCATATCTGCATCTTATACTATGAATAATCATTACAAAGACAACTATGTGCAATATATTAATTATTGAAACTTCTATTTATCAGTTTTGAAACTGTCTCATTGCTATTTGTTTCTCATTTTCAAAAATTATTTATTTATATATTTATTTGGTACAGGGTTGCACTACACAGCTCTGACTTGTAGTGATCTTCCTGTCTCAGCCTCCTCAGGGCTGGGATTACAGGTGTGCTCAACCATGCCTGGTTTCAGGACCAGCACTGAGCACCCAAGGTTGTGGGGCCAGCATGGCATGTGGTGCTGGGCATCGAACCTGGATCCTTACACTTGCCACGCAGGCACTTAGAGTGCCAAGCTCTCTCCCCAGCCATGACTTTCATATTATAAGTATACTAATTCTTAAGTGCATTTCAGATGTCAGAAAAAATGTCTAAAGGAAGCAAAACAAATACAGCTCAGTAGTTAAATCAAAACAAAGGAAGAATCCATGTTCCCCATTGTTTATGCCCATGGAGCAGAAGGTGGAGATGCCCGTGATCAACAGGGAGTAAGCATTCCCAGTTCCCAGTGAGATCAAATGTGGTGGATCATTTCCACCTTGACCCCTGTTGCAGCTTCTACTGTCAGTGTCACCTGCCTTTTTTGTTTTTTTCCCAACCTTGGTGACAATTCCCAACTGGCCCAGAGGCAGAGAGGTAATTTCAAGGCCTAGTAAATAATAATTTCTGCTGGACCAGAATAACAAATATCAGTTATGCCAACAAGTAGCTCACTAAATCAGATAGATGAAAATATTAAAACTTTGCATGGCAGATTTATTTATGAGTTTTAAATCATCCTGACCATTCTGCTAGGTGCAGAAAGCAATAGCAATTAGAAGACCCGATTTGGGCTCAGCCCTGTGCTTTCTGCCTCAGTGGCCAAGAGCAAAAATTATTGGGATTTTTCATCTAAGTCTCAGCCTTCTTTTCTTCCAAGAGTCCAGCACCTCTGAGTATCTCCTTTCAAATGGCTGCATGCTCCCACACTCATATGCCACCAGTAATCATCTCTACATTCTTCCATCCCTGGTTATGTCAACTTAATCTTTTTTTTTTTTACTGATTTGGGTTAAGAGGAGTCATTGAAATGACTAGCTGAAGATTTTTGCTCTGAGAAATCAATAGAAAGCCTATTGAAAGCATCAATTAAAACCTTTACATTCTAATATAATGCAAATAAATATTAGCTCACTTTTAAAATAGCTTTATTTCCTTTTTTTTTTTTTTTTTTTTTTTTTTTACAGAACTGGGGATTGAACTCAGGCCCTTGTGCTTGCCAGGGAAGTGCTCATTCCACTGAGCCATCTCTCTGGCCCTGAGCCATCTCCTGGCCCACTTTTTTCCTTTTTAATACAAAAATCAATATATGCTGATTGTAGAAAATGTTGAGAGGATTGCATTGCTCCTCCCCTGGAAACTGAAGTCATTCATTATTCTGACTTTCACAGACTGTCATATATATATATATAAAATGCATGATATATGTATTTGTTTGGTTATGTACATATATAAATAAGGTCAAAGTATGTACTTTTCAATCTGATTTCTTTGCTTACATATCAATACTACTTTGTTATAATATATCTAACATCTTCTACTGAGCCATCTCCTCAATCCCTAATACCTGCTTATTACATAATATCATGCACTTCATAAGATACTCAACAATGCTTTAACCAATTTGATATTGTTTTCCATTTGTTTCTGGATTTTACAGTATGTAAACAATGCTTATAAAATCACCTATGAAGATTACAGTTATATGTCTATATATATTAATAAGTAATCCTACAAACAGTATTATAGCCAAATATTTATATGTGTTAATAATAATTTCCTTCAAATGCATTCTGAAATAAGTAATTATTGGATTAATACGTATGAAAAATTGCAACCTCTTTCAAAGAAAACCAAACAAAACAAATCTACCCTTTATTGAATGCTTACCAGGTGCAAGTGACACTACTTCTTTGTGTGCTTCACTTAAGTCCCACAACTTTGTTGGCCCCATTTTGCAGTATGGCAAAGGCAGCCTATAACAATATGCGCAGAGGCAGGAGATGCCGTTCGTGCGCTTGGGACACTGTCTGTACCCACAGGCTGATTGCTCCCGTTGGCTCCTGGTCTTCCTGCCAGCTATGGTTTGTATGTGGGTGTAGTCTCAGGCCGTCATGGGGTGGACTTCTAGAGTTTGTGAATAACTCGTGATCCACTGGGACTATGGGTGATGGGTCTGAGTACTGTTGGGACTATGGGTCTGAGGGCTACATTCAGCCTGAATGTAATATAAGAGAGACAGAGAGGCAGATTTGCTTTCTGTTGCCATTGCTACTGCTACTCCTCCCATTTGCTCTCTGCTCTTTGCCGCTGCCATGAAACGTTGTTCTCTGCCATGTTCTGCTCTGCCTGAGAGCCAACTGAGTATGAACTGAAATTTCCAGAAGTTGTGAGCTAAATAAACCTTTTCTTCCTTCATTTGGGCATTGGGTATTTGTCCCAGCAACAAAAGCAGAGTAACTGAGACACTGCCTGATGGCTGGCTCAGGAAAAACTGGGGGCTTGTTATCCCTGGGAGTAGTTCTCAACCACGAAAGGACAGAGAAGAATGGACACATGGTCTTCTTGTTTCCCCACTGATATGTTTCATTTGTTTCTAACCTGTTATCCAGAGCATTCCAGCATGACCTGGTCCATTAGCCCACAGTGGTAACTGACCTGTAAACACACATTTTTTTTTGCTGTGCTCTTCCCCCTACGCCCTTTTTGGTAGACTCCTTCCCAAACAAACTACCTGTAGTCAAATTCACCTTTCAAAGTTGGCTTCCAGGGAAACCCAAACAGAGTCATCAAGATTGTTATTTTAGCAGTACAAAACTGCTTGCCTAACATGACCTGGGCCTTTATAGAAAAACAAAGAATGGCTTGTAAGGTTTCATAAAACAAATGAAAATGCATGTTTGAGCCAGAGCCATTTAACAAGTTTAGGTTTTTTTTTTCTTTTTTTGCGAAACTGGGGATTGAATTCAGGCCTTTGTGCTCACCAGGGAAGTGTTTATTCCAATGAGCCATCTCCCCAGCTCCTCAAAAGTATTTTGTGATCAAGTCATTTTACTTATTTATTTATTTAGAAAGTATAACACATGAACTTCAGTTAGCCATACTTCTTAAAGTAGGGCACACTTTTATCATTTGTCTATTTTTTCAGTTGCTTTTAGAACTTCTTCCGCCATCATCCTGCCTTTCCATTCCCTCTCTCTTTCCCCGCCAGAGGTCCTCTCCACTGTGTCTCTACTGTGGGGCACCACATCCAGGCGTGGGTGGCAGAATGCAGTCAATCATACATGGGATGTGACTCACGTGTCACCGCAAAATGACACGTGAACTCACACTGCTAACTTCAATGTCCCTAGTCTCACACCTAGCCCACCTGTGACTCTCCTCTCATGCCTTTATGCAAAGCGAATATTAAACTCCTGCCTTGAAAGCCTCACAAAAGCAAGCTACTACACTCATCTGTATGAGCAGCCCTCGGCCATCCAGGACATATACACTGTTTCATGGGCTGATGTCTTCATTGTCTTCTTTCCCTCTTTCTAATTATCCCTAACCATCATCATCATCATCCTTATTTTAAAAATTAGGCTTGACAATCACCAGAACTATACACTGAATTTATCAGCTGGAATTAAACATATCTTCATTAAGGGAGAACATTCAATATTCTTTTTTTTTTTTTTTGTGGAACCTGTGATTGAACTCAGGTCCTTGCGCTTGCCAGGGAAGCACTTGTTCCACTGAGCCATCTCTCCGGCCCCTGTTGCTATAAATTGACGATTAAATAATTAGTCATTGCTCATACTATCAATACAGTTGAGGGTACTGTAAATAAGCTCTTTTGTTTATGTTTCTTGGAAATGAACTCAATGTCTCATGCATGATAGGCAA
Source organism: Ctenomys sociabilis (assembly GCA_004027165.1). Lineage (NCBI taxonomy): Eukaryota > Metazoa > Chordata > Mammalia > Rodentia > Ctenomyidae > Ctenomys > Ctenomys sociabilis. The sequence goes on along the minus strand of PVKA01040869.1, from coordinate 7,959 downwards.
GTGCTGCAGCCCTGAGCTCCAGGACCAGCAGTCCCTGGATAAGTTTGGAGACTCTGCTTTCTAATGTTACTTCTTGTGCCAAAGGAACTCCATATGCATTACATTATAAATTATGGCCATGAGATATGCCTCCCACACATTCCTGTCCCCACACATCTACCCCTGCAGCCATCTGACACTTCCAGGTGTGACACCTTTTCTTCTTTCTCAGCCTCTAGAGCAGTGAGAACAGCTGTGCCATCGCCTCTAGGACTGTCATACAATTAGTCTGCTGATGAACTATGCAGGCTGCTTTATTGCTCCACAGAACATTTTCCTGCGCTAGGCCTTGAACTTTACGGAGTGTACATACATTATGCCCCATATGTCACTACAGTAGAGTGCATTGGAATGCTCACTTTTCAGAGTCTTCAAGTTTATCTTCTTTTGGTTGGCCAAATAAAAGCCACTATCCTTCCAGCCATTTTCTCTGCAAAAGAATATCAGAAAATTGTGCACTATTTCTTAAAGAGGAATGGAGACAAAAAGTCCAGCAAGTTTGTAAAGAGCTACAGTAGCAGCAATTTCTTTTTTGAAAAACAAGTATGATGATAAAGATTTGATTCAACTAATACTCTAGATCTCAAGGGAATGAAAAAACTTGTTTTCACATTTTAAAATATTACTAGAATGATAGTGTTTATGCTATTTCAGGCTATGAACTTTTATTCTACTATAAAACATCATTTCAATGGAAGTCTGTTAACTGAAAATTTGTGCTGGACACAAACAATCTTTGGAAAAATACAAATTTTCATTTTTTGAGCTTTCTGATTTTCTATAATGTTGTCATCATTTAAATGACAGCATTATTCCTAATAATTACTGTAATGCACTCATCATTTATAAAGGAGACAAAAGTATAAGTTTAATTCTCTAAACTATAATATGATTTTATAAATTAGACAAAATTTAAAAAAATTAAAAACATTTGAAGAAATTTAACTCCCTATTACCAGGAATCTAATAAGAGTTCAGTTTACCACCGCTCTATGCTGTAATTTTTGCTACAGCAGCATCTTAAATTACTACCACATAGTTACATGCTTTAATTTTGAGGAAGCTCACGACTTTAAACAAAGATAATAGTATCACATTTTCATTATCTCCAACTTTTTAAATCAGGTTTTTAAAAACTTCTTAAAAAGCTATTTTGCATTCAAAAAAGCATTACATAAGATCGGATACAAAACAGATGCTTATATTATGAATTAAATTATTATGAGTAGTATAATTCTTTTTTTGCAGTTTGTAAATGAATCCATTTCCAAAATCAAGAGAATATTACTATTTTTTATATCTATATTAAAAATATTCCTTCCTTGTCCAGTGCTGGATATTTTAAGCATTTCTCTTCTTAGCTCTCTTCTTAGCTTAGGAAGTGAAATTGAAGCACACACCATTTGTGCGCTGGGGAGAAGCGCGAGAGTTGGGTGTGTGGCGCGCGCTAGCACACAGGATGAGACCGGCTGCAGCAGCAGGGGTCGGGCAGGTCTGGGGCAGCTGTTCCCTCACAGTCCTGGAGAGAAGAAGGGTGGTGCCTGAAACGACCGCAAGAAAAAGCATAAAGCAGGGGGCGACTCCAACGCAGAGCAGGATCACGACTGCCTGGGGGCCCCGGGGCTCACACCTGAGTCGCCCCAAGCTGAGCGACAATTCTCTGCCATGCTTCAGATACTGGGCAGCGCTCCGCACGCAAGCAGGGGCAGACACTGCACACAGGCTTATGCGCGGGGCGTGTGCAGTGGTAGCCGGCCCTTCCCTGGGAGGAGAGGGAAGTGGCTTCTTCCCAGCCAGCGTCTGAGCTCCCAGCCACAACCACACACAGAACGGTGCATTTTAAGTAAAAATTTCTAATTATAAAGTACAGACAACATCTGCTTGATGGGCAGGAGTCTGCCATGATAATTAAATAAGTAACCCAAATTCCCTTTGTTTTGATAAGTGCCAATTTTTTAACTCAGTCACAGAACAGTAACTAAAAGTTTCACATAAGATGTTGATTTAGCTTATTTCCATTATAAAATTAGGTGCAAATACCAAGATAAATTTAAACACTAGGTAATTGATACACAATCAAATTAGTAAATTGCAGTTAAGAAAAATAAGAACAAAATAGGCACTCTGCATAGACAAGAATTAAATATTACCTTAGTGCCGTGTTATTGCTATTATTATTCAGTGCTAGCTGTATCATAGCCTGTGGTAATAATAGTTTCTTTCATTTGAAAGCCATTTATAAAGTGTAAACATACATTTTTTTCATTTGATGTTCACAAAGACATAATGAAGCTGCCACTGAGATTCTTACATTACAAATGAAACCAAGACTCCAGAAACTCCTGATGAACCTAAGGTCACCCGGCCAGTCTGGGGCAGACAGGACTCACACAGGCCTTCCAGCTCTTTCTCCCCCACTGTTACCTCTGATGCAAAGTTGTCCATCAAACCTTCCATTTCAAATACTGGACCACTTAATTACAAACCTATTGCTATGTATCCCTTGATCTGACTGCATGAAGGTGTTTATTATTATTCAATATCAGTGTCTAAATAATCTCCTACTTCTTATGCCTTGAGCTATGGACAATATGTAGTTATGCATTTCCTCCAATGCTAACTGTAAGTTTAGGAATATTATGGGACAGGACAAAATCAAAAAATTGTAAGTTTATAGATGTGTGCATCTCTAGAATTTTGAAAAAAAGATTTTAAAAGTATATCTATGGCAATATAATGTGTTTTTATGTTCCAGCATGTAGGCCACAAAATTTACACAGATTAATTAATCCTAACACAGCCACACTCTTAGGAAGCTATTACCTCCATTTTAAAGATGAGGAAACTAATGTTTAGAAATGTTAAATTACCCAGGAATGGCACACAGTGAGGTGTTAGCAAGGCTGGGATTCCATTTTTAGTTTAACTTTATAGTTTTAAATTTTTATCATTATTATTCTTTTTTCTTTTTTCATTCCAGGGATTGAACTCAAGACCTTGTGCTTGCCAGGCAGGTGCTCATACCACTGAGGCAACACCTTGGCTTTAGTTCAACTTTAAGCTTCATTGTCTGAACTTTTTGGTCATCCCCCACATTCTCCAAAGCATTGATAATAAATGTATCTTCTCAAAGGTATGCTGAGACTGTGATATTTGAGAAATACTAATATTTAATGGCTTTACTTCATGCGCACATCTAATGAACAAAGATTTGTTAGCAGATATGAACATCCGGGCCCCTCTAACCAAGTTCGATGCTGTTGTATCACGCTGGCCCCACCTGTCCTCCCACAGGCATTTACACTCAGCCTGAAGATGACATGGAAGGGTGAAAAGTGCTTCTGAAAGAAACAGCTGTGCTCATAGAGAAACTGCTTCAGACCACATGCAGGGTGGTCCAAAGATATTATCAATGTTTAAAAATATGCTATAGTAAAAGATACACTGCCATTAATCCCCCTCAGAATAGTCTTCACCTCAAATCCACTTGTCCTGTCAGCCTTGTTACTTTCTGAAGCAGTTCTGGAAGCCCCCTTTTATGGATGTCTTCAGGAAGTGTGGTCAAAAGCACAGTGAATGCTGCCAAGTGCCATCCAACAGAAATTAGGCCTTATAAAAACAATATGGAGTGTCCTTATCCACTTTATTTATGGGACATGCCTCTACCCCAAAGCCAAAATGACCACAAAAGGAAATATTTTGTTTTGTTGTAATTTTTTTAGCACAGGGTCTCACTATTCAGTTCAGACACACAGTGATCCTCCTGTCTCAGCCTCCCCAGTGCTGGGATTACAGACATCTGCCACCACACCCAGTTTTGGGGCTGGGAATGCACATTCTGGTTCTGGGGCCCACATGGCATGGATATGAGGGATCAAACCTGGGTCCTTGTGCTCGCAAGGCAGGTGCTAGACCACTGAACCATCTCCCCAGCCCAAAAGGTAAGTTTCTGAAGCCACTCAGGGCATCCAGGCAGCTGGAATAGTGCAACTAACAATACTTATGAAAGTGGACCTCCAGAACTGCTCCAGAAAGTGGGAAGAAAGATGGACAAATGGGTTTGAAGTGAAGGGAAGTATTTTAAAGACGATTAATGACAATGTGTCTTTTACTGTAATAATTTTTAAAATTTAAACTTTCAACCTAGTTTTATTATAGCACCAGTATGAAAGATTGAGCTCACCATTGTGTACTCCTCTGAGGACATATAGATCTTGCTGAGGTTAAGTGGTTAGAATTGGTGCACCAAGGACCTAAATGTTGAACAAACCTCAGAGCGCATCTCTCTACATTCCTTTGTCTTGACTTCTCTTTTTAATGAAAATTTTGTTTTTTGTTTTTTAATGAGAATACAAAATGGCAAAAGAAGAAAAAAAGCATTAGAAGTGATACAGTATTTCAGTAACCAAAACAAGAAGAATTCAACAATGGTTGATGTATTACATAATACTATCTTCAAATTAGTTATTTAGATTACCAGATATAAACATGCAAAATAGGAAAAAAATTAACCATTAACAGCTCCTTTTAATAGACCATCAGAAATCAGCAGTACAACTATCCAAGCTGTCCTGCACATACACACGAATATGTTTTTCCCTTTTTCTTTTTGTCTTTTTTCTCCATCCCAGTTGTTCCTTACCATTGAACAGATTCTTCCCCTATTGTAACTTTCAGATTTTATTTACTCTTTCAGGTTCTTAGATGAATGAGACAATACGTTGTTTGCATTGTTTTTGACTTATTAACATTCATTTCCTTCTTTTCTGTTTTGTATTATTTTATATAGGTAGAGATATACAGCTATAGAATAGATATAATTTATTTGACATGGTTTTTAAGAGAGTGTCACATAATATCAGGGAACAAAATATTAATGGAGGAAAACTTCTTTGCTTTTTCTTTCCTAGACTACTGAGTCTCTGGCATAACCTTCTTGGCATTCTTCAGCTTCCAAAGTTGGAACTAGGCCCAGAGTTCTCCTGGTTTTGTTATACAGACAAAAGTTATAATTTTCAAGGTGAATAGAAGTGTAAGAAGTAAACTCTGGCAGAGGGCCAAGCTGTCCTGATCTAAGAGAAGAAATGTGGTGAAAGAAGAGAGCAGGAAAAGGAGTGCTGGCCATTGGTGAGAAAGCAGGAGGGAACTTCTGAGTGTAAGGACTTGGAGCGATTGCCTTCAGAATGCCTCCCTGCCGGATATGATCATCTGTACCCAGACAGCTCCTAATGCCTCGGGCAGTCATAGCTGGAGCTTCTCAAGGGTAGCTGGATCTAGAAGTGAGGAGCTGCATCAAGGAGATGATGCTGGGCGAGACCAACTCACAGAGCAAGGCCAAGTTAAGGGTCAGAGTGCTACCCACCCTCAAGGAGGGCATCCTGGATAAGATGTGAGAGACAGAAAGAAGGGTGCTGTCATTGCTTGCTCCTCTGCCATTTGCCACCCTGCCTTGATGAAAGTCAACTGTGAACCATGAATTCTACAAATATGCACCGAGTAAACTTTTCCTCCTTTAACTTTGGGTATCAGGTTTTTATCTCAGTAGCAAAGAAAAGAAACTAAGACAATGAGCAAACTGGAAAAAAATGCAAAGTGGAAGAGAAGACTTTAAATAATACTGGTGCTCTGAGTTAAGAATACTGTCCTTTACCGTTCTTGGTGGATAATTATGTAGAAATTAATATTGCCATTAGTTTAGATTCCTGTATTATTTTTCTTATTTGTTTATATTAAGTTCAATTTTATTTTATTGCTGAGCCATGGAGAACTCTGCAACATTTTGGGCTGCATGACAGTTTCAGTGGCAGACAACAACAAGTTTTGGTTTATAACAGTAAGCAACAAAGGGAATTTGTTTTATGAATGTTACTGCTGAATCTTTTAAGGCATCTGTATGTTAGCTAGGTTAACTTGCTTTCAAGTTCCACTATTAAACTCTGTGATGGCTTTTAAGGGTAAAGAAATAGAGAAAGGAATTAGATAGGAGTACTGTGTGAGCAACCCTCAAATCTTCTATCAGCGAAACTTTGTAAAGTAAATAAATTATTCCTTGTCACAAATTACTTCTGATATACTATGGCTTTATCTTTGCTTTCGTGTCTGAAGTTGAAAGAATAAAATGTCACTAAAGTTACTTAATGAAACCCTAAGAATGTTTCATTTTATAAGTATGCTGACAGCCTCATTTAAAAAAAATATGTATTTGGTACAGGGTCTCACTACACAGGTCAGACTTAGAGTGATCCTCCTGTTTTTCAGGCTCCCTAGCACTGCGATTACAGGCATGTGCTACCACGCCTGGTTTCAGTCACCAGCTCACTGCACTTAAAGGCGGGACATATATGGCATGGCCTGTGGTGTGGGGGATCAAATTCTGGTCCCTGAGCTTGCCTAAGTAGATGCTTAGGGCACTGAGCTGTCTCGCAGGCCCTATATTCTCCATTGTTAATAAGCTTATATTAAATAAAACATGAGTTGCTAGAATATGGGCATACTTTTTAAGACATACTTTTTTCTTTGAAGTTTTCTGTGTAATGCCTCTGGTGATCCTAGAGATAATAGGCCAACCATGGACACATGTTATTGTTAGCATTAGAAGTGGACTCTCCCGGGACTCCTGATCGAACCCAGCCCAGCCCCGCAAGTGTGTGGGAAAGCTTCCAGCTTCCCTGCACCACAGGAGGGACCCCTCTAGACCAAAACTCAGGCACATGCGTGAGTGAGACTCTCAACTGCGCCACCAGGACCCCTGCAACCCTCCGGAGTCCCCGCTCCAAAGCCTGCCTAGGGAGTAAGAACTTCTGAGACTCTTTCAGGACCCCCCAGACCAGCCCAGCCTGCACCAGCTGGGCTGGCGAGTGTGTGGGAGAGCTCCTGCTCTCCCCTGTGCTCCCTGGACAAGGGGCACAGCAGATTCACTGATGTGCCAGAGGGGCACAAGAAGTTCACTTCCAAGAGCTGTAGCAGGAAAGAGCTGAACACAACAGCCAGACCTAGCCCAGCCATAACTGAATAAACTCAAACTTAATGAATCTGCACCTGAATCTCAGTAGGTGCTAAGGTTATAACTACACCAAAGGTCAAAGGTCAGTGCTATACAAAATGACACAGACAAGGAGCAAAATGCAATCTCAGGCTTCAAGCCCACCCATGACAAGTGCAGAGGACACCAGCTCAGCTGAAATGAATGAATTAACAGCATTGGAATTAAAGAAACAACAGAAAGGGAATGCAGAGCAGAATTAGTGCCTGAAATAAAAAGAAAGAAATTTCTGGATACATAGCATCTGAAATAAAGAATCTAATACAGAAACATATGGGGGAAATCCAATGTCAACCCAGAACAAGTGCAGAGAACACTAGCTCAGCTGAAATGTATGCATTAATAGTGCTACAAACAAAGAACAGCAGAAATGTAAAGAGGAACACAGAGCAGAAATCATTTCTGAAATAGAAAAAGAAATCTCTGAAATCATAGCATCTGAAGTAAAGAATCAAATACAGACATATATGGAGAAAACCCAATTTGAAAAAGACTGCAGTAAAAGAATTAATGGCTACCTCTGAAGAAGGCATTGTGACTCCGCCATCCTCCTTGATCCTGCCCACGCCCGCCCAGCTGCAGAGACCAGCCTGAGACAGTGGCTGACACCAGCGGCCTCCTGGATCGTACCCCAAGCTCTCCCAGTGGGTGGGAATTTACACGACTCACCAGGCTTCCCAGATCAGTGAGAGTGTGGTGAGTCTGAGGGAGAGCCATTGGCTTCTTCCCATGCATGCTACCCGGATCCCCACTCCGAAGCTCTCCAAGCCAGTGACCGGCCTGAAACCTCAGGACCCACTCACCAGCACTTCCCCAGATCCCCTGCCCTAAAGCCCAGTGAGCGAGTGGGAATTACCCTGACTCCCTGGGTATCAAAG
>PVKA01040868.1:0-18445 GCA_004027165.1 Ctenomys sociabilis | reverse complement strand
AAAAAAAAAAAAAAAAAAAAAAAAAAAAAAAAAAAAAAAAAAAAAAAAAAAAAAAAAAAAAAAAAAAAAAAAAAAAAAAAAAAAAAAGAAAGGAAGAAGAAAGAAAGAAAGAAAGAAAGAAAGAAAGAAAGAAAGAAAGAAAGAAAGAAAGAAAGAAAAGAAAGTTAGATCACTCATTTGGATCTTTTGTCTGATATAAGCATATACTCTTATACATTGCTCACTGCTTTGAATGAATAAAATAGGACTGGGGAGATAGCTCAGCAGTCTAAGCACCTGCCTGGAAAGCAAAAGGAACCAATTTCGATTCCCAGTACTGCATGCCCTGCTGGCCATGGTGACACATACCTGTAATCCCAGTGCTGAGGAGGCTGAGACAGGAGGATCACTAGGAGTCCAAGCTACATAGCAAGACCTTGTACCAAATAAATAAATAAATAATTTAAAACCTGCATAAAATAAATTTTATGCTATATTAATTTTCATTCAATTAAAATAATTTCTAATTTTCTTTATGATTTCTTTGACCTAGGGTTATACCTGGAAAATTTCTAGATATTATTGCTTTCTTCTCTCCTCTCTTTCTTTTATTTCAACTCTCCCCCCACCCCCACCCCCAACCCTGCCATTCCCATCAACACAGGGAATTGAATCAAGTACTTTCACATTATACTCTGGTTTCTCTTCAGATCGTATAAATCTTTTGCCTTTTACTTTCACATTGACCCACACAGCCTCAACAATTTTTTTTTTTTTTTTTTTTTTTTTTTTTTTTTTTTTTTTTTGCATTACTGGGGATTGAGCTCAGGAACTTGCACTTGCCAGCCAGGTGCTTATGCTGCTGAGCTCTCTCCCTGGTCCAGCTTCAGTAATTCTTAATTTTTATTTTTATCTTCTTTGAGACAGGATCTCACTAAGACGTTAAGTTGTCTGAGCTGGCCTCAAACTTCTGACCTTGCCGGTGTGGTGGCACAGAGCTGTAATCTCAGTACAGGGAGACTGAGGCAGAAGGATCATTGTGAGTTTGAGGCCAGCCTGGGCTACAAAGCAAGCCCAAGGCCAGCCTGAACTGTGTAATAAGAACTTGTCTCAAAAAGACAAAACAATTAAATAAATAAGCAGCCCCTGTGATCCTCTTGCCTTAACTACGGTAAATGCTGGGATTGATTTTTAACTTAATACTGATATGTTTAAAAAGCAAAAAGGGCTTTTTATCATTTTGATTCTTTAAAATGTGTTTTATAGCTTAGAGTATTATCTCTCTCAGTAAATGTCCCAGAGGTACTTGAAAGGACTGTGTATTCTAAGATTGTGAGAAAGAATTTCCTACAGACATCTAATAGATCAAGTTGGCCAGTAGGGTTATTTAGATCTTTGCCATCTTTACTGATATTCTGTCTGCTTGTTCTACCAGTTTCTAAGAAAGACATATTTAAGTTTCTAAGTGTAATTATGAATCAGCCTATTTACCTTGAGAATTTTAATATTGTTTGCTTCATATATTTTGAAGATCTTTTGTTAAGTCTGTACACATACAAGATTTTTTTTTAAATCATATTTATTTGGTGCAGGATATTATTTGCAGCTCGGATTTCTAGTGATCTTCCTGTCTCAGCCTACCCCGTTTACACACTTGTGCCACCGCACCCAGTTTCAGTGGCTGGCTCTTGCAAGACTGGCAAGGTAAGATTCTTATATTATCTTGCTGATCTGATTCTTTAATATTGTGTATTCTCTTTATGCTTGCTAATATTGCTAATATATAGCCACTTTGTTTCTTCTTTTTTTTTTTTTTTTTTTTGTCTTTTTGAGACAGGGTCTCACTATGCAGTTCAGGCTGGCCTTAAGCTCACTTTGTAGCTCAAGCTGGTCTCAAACTCGTAACAATCCTCCTTTCTCAGCCTCCCGAGTGCTGGGATTACAGGCATGCACCACCATGCCTGGCTGTTCCTTCTTTTTAATACATTTAGTACAGGGTCCACAGGGTCTCGCTACTACATCAGACTTGTAGTGATCCTCCTGTTTTTCAGCCTTTCAAGTGCTGGGATTATAGGTGTGTACCACCATGCCCAGGCTCAGTCACCTCTCAGAGGGCCCTCGTGGGGGAGGGGCCTATAGGGCGGCCCACAGGGGAACTCTGGCCCCTGTGTCTGCCTAGCAGGCAGTTTAATCCACTGAGTTATCTGTCCAGCCCTAACTTTGTTTCTTCTGATTAGGTTTTTAATGTATTTTTGTTTTACTCTTAGCCCCTCTATAAATTATTTTTATTTTTTTGCGGAACCAGGGATTGAACTCAGGCCCTTGCGCTTGCCAGGCAAGCACTTATTCTACTGAGCTATCTCCCCAGCCCCAAATTATTTTATTTTTAAAAATATTTTTGTTTAAATTCAATTTGACACCTTGCATTTTTGATATGTATCAATTGTTGATACATAGAGTAATTGTAGGTTCAATTTAATTTACTAATTTATAATTTGTCTTTTTTTTTGTTTGTTTCCCTGTTCTACCATTTCAGCCTGCTTTTGAATTATTTGAATATTTTTAGTATTCCACTTCATTTGATCTATTGACTTCAGGGCTGTATCTCTTTTATTTTATCTATCTATCTATTTATTTATTTAGTGGAACTGAGGAGTGAACTCAGACCCTTGCGCTTGCCAGGGAAGCACGTATATTCCACTAAGCCATCTCTCCAGCTTTGAGGGCTGTATCTCTTTACATGTTCTTTTTAAAAAAAATTTAGGGGGCTTCCTGGGGATAAGGTAATATCTCATTGGTTTTGATTTCCAGCTCCCTAATGTTTACTGATGTTGAACATCTTTCCAAATGCTCATCAATCATTTGTGCATCTTGTTTGGGAGAGAGAGAGATACAGCTGTGAGCCTTGGATGCTGACAGCCTCTAGAAGCTGAAAGAAGTGGATCCTCTCAGAGCCTCTGGGGAGCGGTCTGATGGCTCCTTTTAAACCTCCTCACTTCTGGACTCCAGAAGTTTGCAAAAGTAAATTTCTGTTATTGTAAGCCACCCAGTTCATCATAATTTGACAGTGTTCACAGGAAAATTAATATGCCTCTCCTGGGACTCCAGTGACACAAAGGTTAATCTATCTGACAACGTTCCACAGGTCCTTGAGGCTCTGTTCATTTTCCAGGGCATAATAAACGCACACCATTTCATCATCCTAGGAGAGAGGAGACAGTTGTTAACTGTATGCTGGTACCCTTGCGTTGTCCTGTTACTTTTTTCTTTTAACATTTTATTTTATTTTATTTTTGCATTTATTTTTAAACACCTCTGTGGGCTGTTCAGGGTCTCACTACTAGATCAGACTCATAATGACCCACCTGTTTACAGCCTCCTAAGACCTGGGATTACAGGCACATGCTACCACGCCCACTCTTAATCGCTGTCTCAGCTTGCCTGGGGTGGGGCCAGCATGGCAGGCCTGGGGATCAAACCCCTGGTCCCTGCACCTGCTTGCAGGCTCTTTAATCCGCAAGCTATTTGGCTGGCCCCCTGTTAGTTGTCATAATTATTATTGGATCCAAATTCTTTGAGGTTTGCCACAACTCCTCTTTTCCATTTATCTAGCTTATCATGACTTTCCTGCACGCATACATTGCTAAAATATAATTTTTAAAAACTTAAAAACATGAGTCTTACACAAAAACAAAGAGAATATGTGAAATATTTTATTCAATTCATTAATTGATCAGAAAACAGGTAAGATACCAAGAGTAGTTCAAAAAAATTTTGAGAAACAATTTACATAGTCAGTCAAAGGAAGGCAGTGCTGAGCTTGCTAATGAATGCAAATTCCCTACGAAGTAAAGGACCTAAGGGCCTATTCCTAGCTGTGCTCTTTTACCTGGTGGAAAACAACTAAATTTCCATCAGACTTGCACTTGTATTGCTAATGAGTCATTTGCATTGCTCTCTGGTATCAGTTTTTCATGCTACCTCTGTACAATAAAATAGCCTAATCAATAAAAAAATCTGACTGAGATGCATAACCACACATAGGTGTTCTCCTGAAGGTCTAAGTGACAAGCTGCAGTCCTTTGAAAAGGCCCCAGGAATTGCTTCCTCTTACTTCCAAGTTTCAGATATGTTAATACTGTCTGCCCCCATGGGAGCACATGCCTGGCCTTTGCTACCAGTTCCCCTTCCCTCATAGAATGCTTTTTCCTCCTTTTGCCCTATTATATTGTCTTGGTCTTAACTTGCTTCCTCTAACACAAGTATCTGCTGTCTTCCATTTTCACCCATATATGATACAGCTGATGCAGTTTAGGTATTTGTTCCCTAAATATCTGGGGAAGGAATGTTAGGCTTTTCTTTTTTTTGGGGGGGGCGTAATTAAATGGACATTTCATGAAAAATGGTCTTTATTGGTTTGGCATCTTTATATATTCCAAGTTTTACTCTGTGAGGATATGAGCTACAGCTAATCGGGTTTTATTTAGACAACTGTATCCTCTAACTGATAAATATATAGTACCCTGTTACCATTCTGCCTGTCCATACCAATGGCAGATGTTTACAACTCATTTCTAATCTTGTTTATCCTAGATTCAGCCTCAGGTGTGTGTGTGTGTGTGTGTGTGTGTGTGTGTGTGTGTGTGTTAATGGAAATTGAACCTTGAGCCCCTGTCATACTGAGCTTTCTTTTTTTGAGATAATTTTGAGACAGGTCTCACTATGTATCCTAGGCTGGCCTTGAACTCATGTTGATCCTCTTGTCTCAGCCTCCCGAGTACTGTACTTATAGGCCTGTGCCACCATGCCCAGCTTGCCCTTTTTAATTTTGAGGCAGGTCCTTGGTAAGATGCTAAGTTGCCTACATTGAGCTTGCACTTGATATCCTCTTGCCTCAGCCCAGAGTGCTGGGATATCAGGCAGGTGTTAACATGCCCAATTCTGATTCCTTAACAGAAAATTCCAGGCATCCACCTTGAATTGTTCAAGTTGGCAGAAGATAAAAGTGTTTCAAATGATTTAAGAAATATTGTCATAGAGCAGTCTGGTTCCAGAGTGAGTGTTTTAAGTAAAATAAGCCAGAAATGTATAGGTGACTATAAAGAAGTACTTGGCCTCTTGCAGGGGATTAAATAATAGCTTATAATGCTCATCTGAACTGAACCAGTGTGGTGCTGTCATGCTGGCTTTCCTGATATGAACTCAGCTCTTGTCATGTTGGAGGAACTCAGGCCCTCACTATCTATTGCCAAGGATGGCTGCTTTTGTGTCTTGGTTACTTTTTACTCATTTCTGGGACAAAATACCAACACCCAAAATGTAGGAAGGAAAGGTTTATTTAGCTCACAGTTAGTGGGGGTTTCAGTCCAGACTCAGCTGGCTCCAAGGCAGACAGCAGCAGTTCATGGCAGCAGAAAACAATGAGGAGCAAAGCAGAAGCAGCAGCCGCGGCATCCATCAAGCCTCGCTCTTCCTTCTGTGCTGACTGTGAAGACCGGTGCTCCACCACCAAGATCTGAACTGCTCCAAAGTGGCGTGGCTGCAAAACGACCTGGCAAAGGTCAGAACTCCTCCCGTGAAGTGGGGTGCAGAAGCCTTCCTAACTCCTTTATATATGCTTTTGGTGCAGAGTCACTCTGGGGCAGGACCTCCCCATCCTAGGGCATGGCCCCCACACCTGAGGGCCTGGAATGGACAAGCAGATCCAGCCAACCTTCTAACATCTCAAGTTGACACAATGTCAACCACCACAGTCCACTCCTTGTCAACTTGGCAACTACACATATACTTCTCTAAACCAATCTCCAGTGTGAGTGAGACCACCCAGGCCACCAGACCCTGAAGCAACCCAGAGCACAAGCCCAGCATGGAGCCCTCCAGCAGAACTCCCTGCAAAGAGGCTAGAGACAAGACCCACCCAGCTGATTCAGGAGCAGAACATTTTGTCAGTGTGACACAAAGGGTTCACCTGCAAGGCTGCAGCAGGAAGAAGTGGAACACAGCAGCCAGCCCAAGCCACACCCACCTGGAAGAGTCTGAACTTCCTAGGTCTGCACCTGGTGGTAAGGTAATAACTCTAAGCTCTACACCAAAGGTCAAAAATCAGTGGTAAGGTCGCCATGGCCCAGTTGCCTGGTGACCCTGTGCTGGCACAGCTTCTAAAATAAAATCCCCTTGCTTTTGCATGAGAAAAAAAAAAAAAATCAGTGGTACACAAAATGACAAAGTGTATCATGTATAATGCTGTTTTCTTCTATCACTATTTTGTATTCTTTAAAAATAATAATAAAAAGTATAAAATTTTTTTTAAAAAGTATATGTGATATGCATATAAATATATAGAGTGAGAACAGGGGGGATAGCTCCTGGCAAGCACAAGTACCAGGGATCGACCCTTGGTACCACATGCTGTGTTGGTCCTGGATCCCGTGGCACACAGTGCCAGCCACCAAAACCAGGCGTAGGGCACACCCTTAAAATGCCAGCACTAGGGAGGCTGAGATGGGAAGACCACTATGAGTATGATCTGTGTAGCGAGAGCATGTACCAAAGAAATAAAAGATTTAAAAAATTTTCTAAACGTAGAGAATGAGGTGAAGTGCATATTCCAAGTTGTTAAAATTGTTTTGCCTGTCAGTGATTAGAAAGGCAGGGAGAGGGAGCCAGCAACATAGCTCAGTGGTCTAAAGTGCTTGCTTAGGCAAGCTTAGGCAAAGCGCAGGGACCACAGTTCAATCCCAGCACCACATGCCATACCAGCCCCACCCTCAGGGTGGGCTGAGCTGGCCACAAAAAAAAAAGGCAGGAAGATTATTAATATTTCTCCAAATATCTTTGTATTAGCTAGCTTCATATACAAGTATACCAATTTTAAAATTATGTCTCAAAGTTAATTTAAAAGCATAAAAGGGGGACAGGGAAATGGCTCAGTGGAAGAAGCGCTTCCCTGGCAAGCGCAAAGGTCTGAGTTCAATCCCCAGTTCTGCCAAAAATAAAAGCATAAAAAGGGTAAAAATAATAGAAAACAGGAGGACACACAAAAAGCTCTTCACCAAGGACACTTTGGGGTCAGTATGAAGGAGGAATTTTACTTTTTAATATAAGTGTTTCAGCATCATTTGTGCTCCCCAACTCTGACCACATATTATTTTTAATACAACTTGTTTTGTTTTTTTTTTAAACTGGGGATTAAACTCAGGGCCTTGCACTTGCCAGGCAAGTGCTTATTTTGTACAATTTTTTAAAAGTTACATTTCTATTTAAAGTACTCCTGTAAGATATTTAATTCCACTTACATATATTAAGGATCAGTTCGGATTGGCTCAGACTCCTTCAGCCATGACAATATTTAGCTCAAAGAATGTGTGGAAAATTGTTTTGAATATGGGGAATTTTCTGTAGCTCCTTTTTCCTTATTCTGAGCAAGACTGCTCTCTTGCTCCCAATGATCCCGGCAGGGAATGAAATAACTGGTCAGACTCAGTTTGCTATTTAGAAGCTTAATGTGAGTAAGAAGCCAGGGGCTGGGTAGATAGCTCAGTGGTATCAGTGCCTGCCTGGCAAGCACAAGGTCCTGGATTTGATCCCTGATGCAAAAAAAAAAAAAGCCAAATATCCAAACTCCAGACTTCTTCCCTCAGAGTACATTTTCTGTTTTTGTTTTTTGGGGACGTACCATGAACATATTGAATATTCTAAATCTCTTGTTGTCTGCCCGTTTACTAAGCACCTAATGGTTCCATTTGCTGGCAAACTTCCGTCCCTGTTCTTTTCCAGGAAACTCTTTGCTTTTTGTTCACATTCTACTATCATGGGGGAAGCATCTTGTACAGCACATCTCTGCACCCTGGGCATGGTGTGCTGTGGCACTGGGGCTCTGGCTCTGGCAGAGCTGGCCAAGCTGGGCTAGTCTCTCCAGCAGTTCCAGAAGCTGGAGGCGAGAAAGCTCTGGTGTACTCAGGACACTGGATTCCTTTTATTGGGAGTAGAGCTGCTGCAGAAGCCTCACTCTGCAGTCAAAGGCAAGAAAGACACTCAGAAAAGAGCAGAGCAGAGACAAGAGTGAGCTCTGAAGATTCCAGCCTTGGTTTCTCTAGAGGCTGACCTGCACCTCTGCCTTTCTTGGGTAGGTTCCAGCCCAAGTTCCAACTACTAAATTCGCATGGCCCTGATTCAACATGGCTGAATCCCCAAAACAGCAGCTGATCTTCCCAGAGACCACGTCCTCCTTCTTCCCCAGCCCAGTCCTGGATACTTTTCCTGGGCACACACGGGAGCCCCCAATCAGCTCCTTGTGTGTCCCTGAACCTGCCCCTCAAAACTCTATCCTTAGCAAAAGTCTCAGCCTCCCTGTCTCAGGATCCCCCATCTCCCTGCTGTTGGTCCTCTCCATGTCCTACTCAGTGGCAGCAAAGGCTTTTTTCATCCCTTTCATTTACTTCTGCTCCTCTGCTGGGCTGCCAAAAAACCTGTTCTTCCAGTATTGCTGTGTCTGAGACCCCATCATCCCTCCTCCATTTCCTTTCCTAAGAGCAAAAGAACTTGTTCAGACTTTTACTCCTTTCTCCTGGGTAGCACACTGATCCCAGCCACCGAGATGCAGGATAGTGCCCTGCAACAGTGTATCAAAACCAACTCAAGACAAGGCTTTTACTCTGTGGCTAATCAGAGAGATGCCATGATAAAAACAACTGCTGTCTCAGCTGTTCCTGACTACTATCTCAATGTCATAAAAAACAGCAAGCCTGGGGACACAGCTGAGATGCTGAGACTGGGAGATAAGGGGGAGAGGAACCAGCATGGCCTGCAGGATCCAGGCCTCCTCCTGCAAGGACCATCACCAACAAATGAATCCACTCTGAATTTGTAGCAGAATGGGCCATTAGAAGGTGAGTCCTACTTGGGGAAAATAGGTCACTGGAGCAGTGACTTTGAAGGTTATCTCCTGTTCCCGGTACCTCATTCTCTTATCTCCTGACTACTATGATGGTAAGCAGCTTTTCTCTGCCATGCCATCCTGCCACGATGTTTCATGCCAAGAAGCAATGGTACCAGCTCACCATGGACCATAGAGCCAAGATAAATCTTTCCCCCTTTCAGTTATTATTCTCGGGTATTTTGTCACAGCAACAGAAAGCTGACAGCATCAAAAGGATGAAACAGGGCCTGGAGAGGAAGCAGCTGGTGATGCAGGAGCAACATGGCAGCCCTGGTGCCCTGTGGCTCCTCGGGCTCCTGCCTTCTGGGTCTGGCCGTGGGCCTTCATCTGCTTCCGGTGCTGGGACTGCTCCTGTGGCTGCCCAAGCCATGTCTGGGCCGCTTTCACCACCTCCCATTCAAAGATGACGTGAGGCACAAGGTTCATCTGAACACCTTTGGGTTCTTCAAGGACAGCTACATGCAGGTTAAGGTCAGCAGCCTCTCTGGGAATGATCCTCCAGGGGCCACGGACAAGGGTGCCACCACTGGGTTCAGCCTGGACCACACCAAGAATGATGGCTTTTCTTCTTACCTGGGGGAAGACTTGAATTCCTGCATTTTAAGGAAGCAGTCTGCCTCTGTCACTCTCCTAATCCTAGACATCTCCAGAAGTGAAGTGAATATCAAGTCCCTACCAGAAGCTGGTACGCAGCTGCTTACATCATCATCTTAGACAAGGAGGAGAAGGTCCTGGGGCAGAGCCATGTGCCTGATGTGAGCCCTGCACCCATATCCATCCATGTCCGAGCCCAGTGGCAACAAGACCTGGAAAGCACAAGGTGGCAGGAAGTCTAAGAGAAGCACAGCAGACCCACAGGCAGCAGGAGAAAAATCCTTCTCCATTCGTAACAATGCTGGGGCAGCGTCATTTCACTTTTTCTTTAACATCAGCACTGATGATCAAGAGGGACTGTACAATCTCTACTTCCATAAGTGCCCAAGCAGTGAGTGGCAGTTGAGTAACAAGTTTTCATTCAGCCTTGACATGGAGATCACAGAGAAGAACCCCAACAGTTTCCTCTCGGTCAGGGAGATCCCACTTCGGAAGCTCTACATCTCCATGGCCTTCTTTTTCTTCCTGTTCAGGACCATTTGGATCCATGTCATTAGGAAATGACGGTGAGAGGTGTTGAAGATCCACTGGCTGATGGTGGCCCTGCCTTTCACCAAATCTCTCTCCTTAGTGTTCCACGTGATTGACTGCTACCACATCTCCTCCTAGGGCTTCCCAATTGAAGGCTGGGCTGTGGTGTACTACATAACCCACCTGTTGAAAGGGGCACTGCTGTTCATCACCATTGCCCTCGTTGGCACAGGCTGGGCGTTCGTCAAGCACATCCTGTCTGACAAAGACAAGATCTTTATGATCGTCATCACCCTGCAGGTCTCGGCAAATGTGGCTTACATCATCAGCGAGTCCACCGAGGAGGGCACAACAGAGTACAGCCTGTGGAAGGGCTCCCTCTTCCTGGTGGACCTGCTGTGCTGTGGTGCCATCCTCTTCCCTGTGGTGTGGTCCATCAGACATTCACAGGAAGCATCAGTCACAGATGGAAAGCTGCTAGTAACTTAGCAAAGCTGAAGCTTTTCAGACACTACTACGTCTAGATCATGTGTTACATATACTTTACCAGGATCATCATGTTCCTCCTAAAGCTGGCTGTCCCCTTCCAGTGGAAGTAGCTTTACCAGCTCCTGGATGAAATGGCCACCCTGGTGTTTTTTGTACTGATGGGGTACAAATTCCAGCTGGCTTCAGACAACCCCTACCTGCAGCTGTCTCAGGAGGATGACGACCTGGAAATGGAAGAGGTGGTGACAACATCAGGGGTGATGGAGGACATGAAGAAGGTCAAGAAGGTGACTAACTGCTTGGTGGAGCCCCAGGGCAACCAGGAAGGCACCACATGGGACACTGTTCCTGTGGACAATGCTGTCAGAGGAGATGTCACTCATGGTCCTACTGGGCAGCAGGAGCGGCTCCGGCAGCTGTTCGCAGAGTACCATGCACGGACCCCACTTCTGCTTGCTTATGGGAAAAGGGACCAGCGTGGTGACAACAGCCAGGATGCCCTTCAGGTGGGGGTGCGGGGAGGAGAGGACGATTTGCCTGTGGTTTACTCTCTTCAATGCAGAGCTCTAGAGTACAGGCAGGCGACTGAGTGTGTGGAGCACAGGCGTGGGTGACCTTGGAGGGAAGACACTGCTTCTGGACATGGCCAGATGGCTGCCAAGGACACCAGGGAATAAGGGGCGGGCATGGCATCTTTTGGGGACAAAAGGAAACAACATTGTAGAAGGCAAAGCAGAAGCCTGGCGTAGGAGGAAGAGCATAAAGTTCATTTCATAATGAAAGAAAGAAAGGCTCAATTTATCAAAAGATGCATCAATCCTAAACATATATGGACTCCATAAGAAAACTTTGGGCCAGGGAGATGGTTCAGTGGAATAAGTGCTCCCCTGGTAAGGGAACCAGGGATTGAACTCAGGGCCTTACACTGGCCAGGGAAGTGCTTATTCAACTGAGCCATCTCCCTAGCCCTCCCCATCTCCCTAGCCCTCCCCCCCAGTGTAATATTAATATGGGGATAATCTCTGAGCTGATTCTGTATGTTTCAGGCAATTCCTTCAAAATTCCAGTATCTTTTCTTGAAGAAATCATCATTTCAATCCTAAAATTCACACAAAAATGCAAGGGAATCTAGGGAAAACACTAACTAAACAAAGTTTAGTTTTATTCTGTTTTATTTTGTTTGTTGAGTCAGGGTCTCCCTGTGTAGTTGAGGCTGTTCTTAAACTTACTATGTAGCCCAGGCTGGCCCAGCAAGAAACAACAAAACTCACTTTTAGGGGCTGGGGAGATGGCTCAGTGAAATAAGCAATTCCCTGGAAAGCACAAGGGCCTGAGTTCAATCCCTGGTTCAAAAAAAAAACAGGAATCTTTTTTTTCTCTTGTACCAGGAATCGACCTCATGACCTTGCGCTTTCCAGGCAGGTGCTGTGCTGCTGCTGTGCTCCGGAGCCCAAAATCAGGAATTTTAAGAGACAAAAATTATTAAATAGAATCATTTAAAATTACAGAGTGAAAGAAATGCAAAAGACTTGATGTAGCAAAATAATATTGAAAGAAAAGAATTGAGTTGGAAGATGACAGTCCTGTTTTTTTTTTTAGCAGTCCTATTTCCAAAACTATATATAAAGCTATATAGTCAAAGGGCCAACTAGATAACTCAGTGGATTAAAGCACCCGTGTAGGCAGATGCGGGGACCAGGATTCAATCCCCAATATGCTGTGCTGGCCCCACTCCCAGGGTGCACTGAGACCTCTATTGAGACTGGGGGTGGTGGCACACTCCTGTAATCCCAGTGCTTGGGAGGCTGAAAACAGGAGGATTACTACAAGTCTGATCTGTGTTGTCAGACCCTGTAGACCCTGTACTCAAAATACGTTTTTTAAAATTTAACTTAAAACTGATCACAGACTTAAATGAGAGTGTTAAAAATGTTAAACTCTTAGAAAAATAACCACAAAAGTAAATTTTCTTGATTTGAGTTGGAGATGGATTTTTAGATATGGCAGGCAGGAACAAGCAACCTGTGTTTGGGATGAGTATCTTCGTAATGATATAGCACTTGTTGTACATGTGTGAGCCCCTGGATTCAATCCCCCGTACAGTGAGTGAATGAACAAATGAGTCAATGAGTGAATGAATGAATGGCAGAGGGGCATGCACTAGAGATCCAGGTATTCAGAAGGCTGAGCCAGGACGACTCTTTGAGCCACAAGTTTGAAGCCAGCCTGGGCAACATAGTGAGATCCTGAGTCAGACAGAAAATAAAAAAAATAATAAATAACATTGGGGAAGTGAAAAGGAAGAATGGAAGAATATATATACAAATCTTATATCTGATGTGGACTTGTATCCAGAATACAGAATATATAAAGAACCCTTACAATTCAGTAAGAAAAAAGCCTTCCGTTTTTTTAAAGACACATCTGAAAAGACACATCTCAAAAAAAACACACAAATGGTTAAGAATGTAATGACATTCAGTGCCTTCCCCATCAGGGAAATACAAATCAAAGCCACAGCTACCACTGCAATGCAATACTATGACAGTGAAAAAAGGCAAATAATAACAGCTGTGGGTAGGAATATGGAAAAACTAGACTCTTCATATACTGTAACTGGGAATGCAAAATGGTGTAGCCACTTGGAAAATAATTTAGCACTTCCTCAAAAGATTATCTTGTGACCCCGCGACTACAATCCTTGGTATAGGGCTGGCCAAATAGCTCAGCAGATTAAAGTGCCTGCAAGCAGGCGCAGGGGCTTTGGGTTTCATCCCTGGGCCTGCCATGCCGCCCCGCCTCTGGGACGCAATGAGATAGCAATTGAGACTGGGCATGGTGGTGCACTCCTGTAATCCCAGCTCTTGGCAGGCTGTAAACAGGTGGATCATTAGAGTCCGATCTAGTAGTGAGACTGTACACCCTGTAGACCTGTCCGTAAAAAATACAAATAAAATAAATATAATCCTTGATATGTACTCAGTAGAAATGAAAACACATCTGTATAGAAACTTACAATTGCATGATAATGGCCACCCTGCTCATAACCTACAAGCAAGAAACATCAATCATCTAGATGAATAAACAAGATGTGATATATCCATATGAGTGAATACTATTTGATGATAAAATGAAGTACTGATAAACGCCTCAATATGAATAAAACATGAAAACGTTTTCATGTCTGAAAGCCCACATGTGCATGATCCTGTTTATGTGAAACATTTGGGGACTGGGGATACAGCTCGGTGACACAGCGCCTGCCTCGCAAGTGTGAGGTCCTGAGTTCGATTTCCAGTATCAGAAAAAAAAAATATATGAAATGTTTAACAGAGGCAAATCCATGAAAAATAGGTTTAGTGCCTGGGGTGGGACGGGGCTGGGGTGGGCCAGTGGCGCAGGACCGCCAGCAAGCGGAGAGCTTCTTTTTCAATCAAAGAAATGTTCTAAATTTATGAAGATGATTACACAATCCCGTGGACGTTCTAAAATTCACTGAATGGTCTGTTTCACAGGGTGAATTTTATGCCACGTGAGTGACAAAGCTGTTATTTTAAAACATGCACTCGGGGTTTGTCGTTTGGCGCCCAGAGGTGACCTTCAGATTCGTGCTGGTGGCGAGAGGGATAAAAACAACTGCAAGTGCAGCAATGGCTGCCGAAAAACCATCAGCCGTTTCTAATTTTACACTGTCCTGTATTTCGCCTCGAGTTTCATGGCTTTCAGTGATGCTGTACTAAAGGCCAGGACAGCTTTTGCCTTTTCTATTTTATTATAGCAGCTAAACTGGGAAATAAACTCATCAATTGCTTTTTAAAAAAGGAAACGAGCTAAAAACAGCCTCGAAGTAAGCAAGCGGAGCTTAAACAAACCTTTGTTCACTAAGATGAATGCGTTCACTGGGGAGGGAGAGTTCAGTTGTAAAAATAGTTTGAAGTGTTACATTATTTTTTTTAAAAAAGCACGTTCATTTCATTTACTGTAGATAGCCAAACATCATTTTAAAACATATGGTAAATGTGTTGGATAGTAAAAAGAAAACGACATCTTGCT
Organism: Ctenomys sociabilis; assembly: GCA_004027165.1. Taxonomy (NCBI): domain Eukaryota; kingdom Metazoa; phylum Chordata; class Mammalia; order Rodentia; family Ctenomyidae; genus Ctenomys; species Ctenomys sociabilis. The sequence goes on along the minus strand of PVKA01040868.1, from coordinate 3,861 downwards.
CCCATTTTCCTCCTCCTTCTAGTTAATCTCTTTATTGTAAATCATTTTCCACTGTGAGAGGATATTAAATTTAAATCAAATTGCAGTTAAAAAAAAAGCAATGGCCATGTTCATAAATTCATTTTTCTTAGTAGTTCTGCATGCTACAGCCATTTTATGAAAATTATGAGAGCCTCAGCAGTTAATACATTTAAAGTTGTTTTTGTTTTTTTTTTTCAAATTGGCCTCTTCCTATATCTGAACAAACTGGGAATTTCTTGAGCAAACATCTTTTTTTTTTTTAAGGCAAGAAACATATTTGTAAAAAGAAACAAAAATGTATGGAATTATCTAAGCACTTTAAATAAATTTTATTATTCTTTCATGAGAAAAAAAGCTAGAACTGTAAGCATTTGAGGAATGCTATTAAGTTTTATTTATAAAGATAAGTAATAATTAACATGTATCATGCTTGCCATGTCATTAGACTGTTCTAGATTCTTCAAAGGTGAGTGCACATCTACACACATATGAATGTGGCTGTATGTGCATCCCTCATGATTATATAAATACATAAAAATTCTTGAGCTGGGCATGGTGGCGCAGGCCTGTAATCCCAGCACTTGTGAAGCTGAGGCAGGAGGATTGTTGTGAGTTCGAGACCAGCCTGAGCTACAAAGTGAGTTTGAGGCCAGCCTGAACTGCACAGTGAGACCCTGTCTCCAAAAAAAAAGACAAAAAAAAAATAATTCTTGGACTGGGAATGTGGATCAGGGATAGCCTTTTTTTTTTTTTAATGGGTGTTTTTGTTGTTGTTTTAGTGATAAGAGTCTTGTCTAGCATACTGCAAATAAATAAATTAAAATTATTCACGACAACCCCATTAAAATATGGAGACTACAATAAAGTTAATAATTTGTCCTAGATGAATGAAGAATTTTCTGAACTGAAACAGTGGAAGTCCCCTGTGGCACAGTTAAGGTTACCAGTTTTACTTAGGGCAGCTGTGAAATAGAAGACGAAGTGAAACACTCTTCTAGTGGGGAAAGAAAGGTCTTCCTAACCCCCCACAGCTCCTACTTTACTGGATTGAGCAAAGCTAGAGGGTTCAAGCCCCATGGGGGGAGGAGGGACTGTTGCTCCTCTGTTCTTTTTCTGCTCTGGGCTTCGTTTTAAGATAGTGCTCCAAGCCAAATCCTCTGTGGTCACCTCGACAGGTATACAATCCTTGAGACAATTCCTGATCAAGGTCCACAAAGAAAAGTTAGACAGAGAACCTGTTCACACACGTTTTACAGCTGATGCTGGAGGACCAGGGATATAGCTCAGCCACACAGCACCCACCTGGCAAGCACAAGGTGTTAAGTTCATTCCCAGAACCTCAAAAACACCTGATGATGGGATCAATATTGACGCCATCCATATACCTCTCTCCCTGTTGTGTGCTCAATTAGAGATGTCCTCGCACTTGCTTTATGACAAGTTTCTTCATATCCCACATCCTTCTTCAGACACTAAAATGCTGCATCAGCACAGCTCTTAGAATTCCCAGGGGAAGGATGAAGGAGGATTAAGAAATAAAGATGAGACTCAGAATGCAAAGAGCTAAGGTTAGGTGGAGCCCAGTCTCCTAAGGGGAGAAAGAAACTGCCCAACGACTACATTGGGTTTATTTATACAACAAGCACAAGGTTGATAGCAGGTGAAACCCCTCTCCTAATGAGAGAAAGGACCTACTCACCGACTCTGGCTTCCCTCAGGAGAGAACTCCATGTTCTCGGGGATGGCCTTGCTTTAGCCCTGCATGTGTGATCAATCTCCCGCTCAGCTGCTCCCCACAGAAGAGAGTTTGGCATCACAGTTTGTGTTTTTAATTTTTTTTTTTTTTTTTTTTTGGTGCTACCAAGGATCAAACTCAGGAACTTGTGCTTCTGTTTTTAATAATTACTCTGTGTATCAGGTGGAAGCTGGACCTGGTGGCCTGCACCTGTAATACTGCTACTTAGCAGGCTGAGGCTGGAGGATTGTGAATTAGAAGCTAGCCTGAGCCACGCAATAAGATTCTGTCTCAGCCTCCACCTACCAAACAACAAAAAGCCCCCGAACACAAAAAGAGCACTTGGAAAAGGATGTGAAAAAGCCAAAGATCTTTTTTCTTTTTCAGTATTGTCAAGTAAAATATCAAATGCTGTCTTTGGACATAGTACATAACTAAAGCATATTATAGCATATAGTTCTTTTACAAGAAAAGGAATAACTAATTTCTGTTTTTGAGTTGTTGATATGTGATAAAAATTGTCAGATATAATGACAGATTTTAAAGTTCTAAAGTGTTTTTCAATCAATAGTATATTCAATATGAAATGTAAATACAGGAGTTGGGAAAATGGCTTAGTAGAATAAGCGCTTCCCTGGCAAGTGCAAGGATCTGAGTTCAATCCCTGGTTCTACCAAAAAAAAAAAAAAAAAAAAAAAAGAAATATAAATACAGTAAAATCTCAGTTTGCAACAATAATTCATTCTGGAAAAATACTTATAATCCACAGCACTTGTATATCAAAGAGAATTTCCCCATAAGAAATAATGGAAACTTAAATAATTCATTCCCCCATGTAAAAATATTCATATAAAATTATTATACTGTAATATATACTGTAATGTAATACAAAATAATAAAGAGAATAAATTAATCTGCATTTACCTTTGACTTCCATTTATTTATTTACTTTTGGCAGAACTGGGGATTGAACTCAGGCCCTTCCTTGCACTTGCCACGTAAGCATTTATTCTACTAAGCCATCTCCCTGGCCCCCTGCATTTACCTTTGAATACCTTCATGATTGGTGTAGAGAGATAAGAGAGAGGAGAGATGCCAAGCATGGTGGAGCACTCAGGAGGCTGAGGCAGGAGGACTGAGATCTCTACTGTCCAGGAGGAGCAGAATAAAAAAGATGTCCTGAGGGCACCACAGGAGGTGGCAGGTTCTCGCCCTTTGCAGCCTCAGAATTGCAAGGTGAGAGACTTTGCTTTGAGGAGAAAGCCGCAGATCCCCATGTTCCAGAATGGAAGCAGTGGCCACACCAGATTCCACAAGGGCACCAGCATAGAGAATTTGTTTCTCAGAATCAGAGTCAGGGTACTCAGAAATCCAGGCGCTCAACCCCTACAGCCCAGAGAGAGAAAAAAAAGCCCAGCTACTGCTCCAGCTGGCAGCAGACCTTGGCAGCATCCATGTGGCATTGGTTTTCAATGCATGCAGAATGCAGGAGTTCTGAGGTTAGGAAGGCTTCCACCTGAACTTTCGAAGGCCTGGGAGGCCAGGCAGTGTGCCCCTGAGAAGGCAGTGTGTGAAGCTGCAAGTGAGAAACCCATTCAATAGAAACCTCAGAAATTTGAAAAAGCCAGGAATACGGATTATCTAAGGAGAGCTGCAAGGAGAGAGCCAAGCTAGCCCCCACGAAAAGCCATGGAAGCTACCAGCAGAAGTGCCATAGGGGCAGAGCCATGTAAGGTTTTTGGAGCTCACAACTCATTACAGGTTGCTTTAGATGTTCCACAGGGAACTACAGGACTTAATGTTTACCCTTCTGGATTTTGGACTTGCTTTGGTCCCAATGGTTTGTATCCTCCTGTGTATATCTTTTGGAATGGTAATGTTTATCTTGTGCCTTTGAATGTTGGAAGTGTTTACCTTTTCATTTGTACAGGGGCTAACAGTTAAGAGTTTGACTTGGATCTTGGAACTTGGACCTTCAGCAATGGTGAAACTGTTAGGACTTTGCCAACTCTTACAGATAGATTAAGTGCCTTTTGCATAAAGGGATGTGCATGAGTCTTTGGTGGGCCAGGGCCAGAACGTTATGCTTCTCATGTAATATAATG
>PVKA01040867.1:0-18457 GCA_004027165.1 Ctenomys sociabilis | reverse complement strand
GGGTCTCTCGCCAGCGGCGCCTATTTCCAAAAGTTTTTCCCTCACAGAATGGAAAATACAAGAGAAATGGACTGATTCCTAGATAATAATGAACAACCAAACCTCATTTTCACCACTCCTGTTCAATATAGTTCTGGAAACATTAGCCAGAGCAATTAGGCAACAGAAAGACATACAAATAATAATGATTGGAAAGGAAGAAATGAAACTATCCTTATTTGCAGATGACATGATACTGTACATAGAAGATCTAAAAAATTTCACTAACAAAATTGGAGATTTAATAAACAAATTAAAAAGTATTGCATGATACAAAGTTAATACTCAAAAATCAATACTACACAAAAACAATGAACACATATGGAGAGAAATTATATAAACCACACCTCTCACAATAAAAGCCCCAAAAATGAAATACTTAGGAATCAATATCACAAAAGAAGTAAAATATTTATACAGTGAAAATTATAATATCCTGAAAAAAGAGATTGAGGAAGATTTCAGAAAATGGAAAAATGAAGAAGCAACATTGTGAAAATTTCCATAGTTCCAAAATTTTTATACAGGGTCAGTGCAAACCCAATTAAAATACCATTAATATACCTGATAGATTGATATAAAACATTCCTAAAATTCATGTGGAACCAGAAGAGACCGAGAATAGAAAAACTAATCCTTTGCAATTCTAGTGAAGTATCAACAATTTGGATCTCATATTTTTGAAAAATTTATCCACTTCAAAAGAATCAACAACAGAGTAAAAGAAACCCATGAAGTGCAAGACAATTATAGCAGATTTTAGTCAGACAAAGGACTCCTATTTAGAACATATGAAGAATTAAAATTATCACGCATCCAAAATTAAAGACCCAATCCAAAAATGGGCACCTGAGATGAATATACATGTCACAAAAGAAAAGACAAAATTTATAAATAAATATATGAAAAAATGTTCAGCATTAGTAGTCATTTAAGAGATGCACCTTAAAACAATGCCAAGATATTATCCTACACCAGAAACAATGGCCATTATCAAAAAGTCAACCAATAATAAAGGCTAAAGACCATCTTGTGGAACAAAGGCAAGGAGGAGGTATTAAAACCCCTGACTTGAAATTATACTACAAAGCTACTGTGATAAAATCAGCATGGTACTGACAAAATAAAAAAAATAAAAAAAAATCAGACCTGTAGATCAATGGAACAGATTGGAAGATGCAAACGTATCTACAAACACACTTAATCATCTTATCTTTGACAAAGGTTCCAAACATGTTCCCTGGAATAAAGGTAGCCTCTTTAGCAAATGTTGCTGGAAAAACTGACTTTCCACATGTCAAAAACTAAAACTAGACCAAGATCTATCACCATGTATTAAACTAAAGTCAAAATTGATCAATGATCTAAATATTAAAAAAGAAACAGTAAATCTCTTGAAAGAGAAAATAGGTGGAAATCTTGAAGACATAGAAGTAAGCACAGTTCATGAACAAAAACCAAACTGCACAGGAAATATTCCAACAAATCAATAACCAGGATCTCTTCTAATTAAGGAGTTTCTTCATACCAAAAGAAATCATCAACACAGTGAAAACACAACCCACAATTTGAGAAAGAATCATACCCAACAATCACTCAGACAAAGGACTTCTAAATTAAATAAAGAATAACAAATAAATTTGACCTCAAAATTTAAAGACCTAATCCAAAAATGGGCATCTAAGATGATTACACACTTGTCAGAGGAAAAAATACAACTGGCAAATAAATACATGAAAACATGTCCAGAGCAGTAGCCATCCAAGAAATGAAAATTAAAACAACACTGAGATATCATCTCACCCCTGAAAGAAAATGTTTTCATAAAGAAACCAACTAATAATAAATGCTGGAGAGTCTGCAGGGGAAAAAACCAACCCTTCTCCACTGTTTGAAGGAATGTGGACTAGCACAACATTGTGGAAATTAGTGTGGAGACTCCTCAAAAATCTAGAACTGGAAATCCCATTCAATCCAGCTATCCCCCTACTGGGAATTTTCTCAAAAGAACTGAAAACATCATATCATAGTGATATATGTGCACCCATGTTTATAGCACTATAGTTTGTGATAGCCAAATGTTGGAAACAACCAAAATGCCAATCACTTGAGGAATGAATGAAAACGATGTGGTATTTTTGTCCAATGGAGTACTACTCAGCTATGAAGAAAGACAATCTTGAAGCTTTTATAGATAAGTAGGTGAACTTGAGGCTATACTTACAAGTTAAATAAACCAGATCCACTAGTGTAAATATGGTATTGAGCCTCTAGTGTAAGAACCCAAAAGAAGAAATAAAACCTGAAAGGTATAATAGATACAGTGCAACTGAAATAAACTCAACTTAAGAATTAAAAAATGAATATGAGAGAATGGAGAAAAGATAATAAAAAAGATATATATATATATATATATATATATATATATAATGGCTTAGATGATTGTACTAATAATTTCCATCAGTTTTTTTAATTGCAATTAATATGTAGAATTTTCAACCTAACTCTGTATGCTGTTAACTACGATCTGAGCAACCACATTGAAAGCAGCAAGGTGTAATACAAACCTTTTGTCTTTGTCTTTTAAATATGTAGCATTTCCAATGTCTTATTAGTTGTCATACACTCTTTAAAATATTTTTTAAAAGACAAGGAAAAATATTAAGATGTTAAAAGCGAGCATTAATAATTCAATGATTTGTCCTATCTTATACATCTGTTATCTGAGCAACAGATTTGGTGATGAAAATAGATAATATAATAACCACTGTTAATTAGCTATTCCTGTTTTGAAAATCTGTGACATACATATTATTATATGTTACCCTGTTTCTGTCTTTTTTTTCTCTTTGTTTTTTATTCTCTTTTTATTCTTCAAAATAAAATTAGAAAAAAAATAACAAATATTAGAGTGGCTGTGGGGATAAAGGAACCTTTCTTCACTGTTGGTGGGAGTGCAAGCTGGTATAGCCATTAAGGCAATAGGTATAGAGATTCCTCAAAAAGCTAGTACTGGAGGTCCAGCTGCTCCACTCCTAGGTATTTCCTCCAAACAAACTGAAATCATCATACCACAGCAATATATGTGCACCCATGTATATAGCAGCACAGTTTGTCATAGCTAAATCTTGTAAACAACACAAATGCCCATCAATTGAGGAATGGATAGAGAAAAAGGTATGGCATTTATTATGGTTTATGTCTAATTGCCCCCCCCAAAAGACTCATGGGTCAGATGCAGCTGGAGGAGCAGCTGGAGAAGCAGCAAGTGGGCTTGAGGGGAAGGGGCCAGAGGACCAGGATGGAGCTTGAAGGGTCGGGTCAGAGAGAAGCAAATCATTAAACTGACAGCACATGCTTCCCCCAGGCCAGTGGCCTCCCTCAGAGGTATGGAGAGGGTCACCCTGGACAAGGCAGTGCCCCAGCTTCTCCTCTGGACTTGTACAGCAGGGTCAGTGTCTGTGATTGAGCACCCTCAGGCAGAGAGGAGATATTTGAAGAAGACAGAGGCACTGACCCTCTCTCCTGAGCAAATAAGGTTCTGAGATCTTACTACACTATTTTGACCTATGAAATTTCCAGTAACTGTGAGCGAAATAAACCTTTCCTTCCCTTATTTTGAGTGTCAGGTATTTGTTCCAGCAACAAAAGAAGAGTAACTAATACAGTATTTTTATACAATGCAGTATTATTCAGCTATAAAAAAAGATAAATTCAAGGTTTTTGGAGATACATAGGATGCACCAAAAGACTGTATTGGTAAATGAAATAAATAAGGTCCATGTGTGCAAACTTCATACTATCTCACTAGTGTGAGAATCAAAAAGAATAATGAAAATCTAAAAGGTACAACAGATACTGTGAAAGGGAAAGAAACTGTTCCATGGGAGGGGAAAACTGGGATGATGAAAAGGACAAATGAAAGAAGAGAAAATATATTTATCTATATAGACAGAACCTTTTGGGTAATTGTATTCTTAAATTCTTCTGGTCTTTTGTTTTGTTTTTAAGGGTTTTTTTACAGAACCAGGGATTGAACTCAAGCCCTGTGCTTGCCAAGGAAGCACTTAATCCACTGAGCCATCTCCCTGGCCCTTTGCTGGTCTTTTAAAAGAAGCAGTTAATGTTTAAGTTTTTTAACTCAGATTTTTCTTCCTCTTTTGAATTCTAATAACTTCTTAATTATTGTTTTGTTCTTTTTCTTTAAATGGATCTTATTTGCTTATATCTGGTAATCTAAACAACTAATTTGAAGATAGTACCATGTAATACAGCAACCATTGTTGAATTCCTATTACTTGGTTTAGTGAAATCTTGTATTGTTTCTAATGCTGTTTTTCTATCAATATTTTGTGTTCTTTAAAAGTTAGAAAAAATTTAAAATGAATATAACAAAATGGAAATGCAAAGGAGATTTGAGTTAGAACAGAAATAAGTTGGACTGCAAGTTCTATCACCTAGTAGACATGTTATTTAAGCATAGATTACAAATAAAAATCAAACAATGATCTAGACTAACAGTGAATTAATCTTTCTTATATAATTAATTCCAGAAACAAGCTCAGGACTGTGACAGCTCCTCACAGATGTCATCAAAACATGAATTCCTATATCTGCTTCCTTCCTGGGTTTCAGGGCTTTAATTCTCATACTGCAGCCTGTGGTGACACCCTGCCTGCTGCACTTCTAGGCAGTCCCTTCAGGTCCTAAAACAGGAAGGAAACACAATGGTAATTAGGAAACAAGAAGGATGATCCTGCTGAAGTGGTCTATTTTTAACCAAAGAAATAAAAGTTTTCTCAGAATCTGTGTCAGCGGACTTCCAATCTTACCCCACTGACCACAGTTCTGCTTAATAATTCCATTAGCTGGAAGAAAGCTGGGGAGAAGAAACTCAAGAAAGTTAATTAACCTCTTTTAAACCTCAATTTCAAATTTTAAAGATAGGAGAAACAACAACTGCTTTATTGGAGTTTATGAACATTTTTAAATATCTGAGTGAATAACACATAACAGGTAGTCATTAATTTTTTTAAAATGAATAAAACAATAAAAATACAGTATATCAAATAACTTCTATAATTCCATCACAAGAAATACCTTTTTCAGTGTTTACTCTGAGTTAATGACTGTCCAACACCCATGAATAAGAGAATAATTAAAATTTAATCTTTACAATCAAGGAAGTAACACTATACCAAGAAAAACACAAATGGAGATATATGAGTTTAATGAAATGTAACAAATTTCTGGAATACCTGTATTGCAAAGGGAAATGGTAGCAGAGAGGAAGAAAAGATTAGGAGCATCTATTGCCCCTAGCAAGCAATTCAGGAAGAAAATAATAACTGGGGTATGAGCCAAGCATAGGAATTTCCAGGTCCTGAAGATAGTATTCAAGAGGATAAATCAGAATTTGCAAAGGCACACAGACAGCAAAGGTCTGCCAAGTCACAACTACAAACAACTGGCAAGAATTAAGGAGGACTACTTGCTTTTGCTGGGAATATGTGTGTACTGCATGTGGTTAGCTCACTGTTTCTGTGACAAAATGCCTGAGAATGACAACTTTATGAAAGAAAGATTTATTTTGGCTCATGGGTTCACAGGTTTCAGTCCATGGTCAGTTGTTTCCATTACTCTGGGCCTATAGTATGTTAGAAAGAACATCTTAGCAGAATGGGGGTAGAGGAAAGTTGGCTACTTCATGATACCTGGGAAGAAAAATGAGAGGGCAGTGAGGGAGGGAGAGGAGAGAAAAGAAAGCTGACCAGGGATAAAATGTACTCTTCAAAGGCAGCTGCTGGTCATGTCTTTTCTCCAACCAAACCCCATCTCCTAACAGCTGATTCCACTATGAATTTATCAATGAATTAATCCATGCATGAGGTTAACATCCTCATGATCTGTTTTAGTCACTTTTTCATCACTAAGACCATATCTGCTATGCACAGTTTAAAGGAAGAGAGGTTTAGGAGAGGATTCAATCCATACTCAGCTCTCTCTGAGGCAAAAAGAATATGCTGGAAGGGTCTGGAGGAGGAACACACTCCATGCCATGACTACCAGGAAGCGCAGAGCAAAGGTAAGGGGAGGAAAAGTGCTAGAGCCCCCCAGGTCGCACCTCAGTGTGCGCCTACCTTTTCAGGCTAGGTTCTACCTCCTAACAGCACATTCAGTTCTGAGCTCCCAACTCACTGGTAAGAGGATCCAATCATCTTCCCAAAGCTCTGCCTCTGATACTCTATATTTAAACCCTAACATGACTTCAGTCACTCATTTAAGTCTGACATTTGAACACTGTCGCACTGAGTATCAAGTCCTCAGTACATGGAGCTTTGGGGGACACCTCATATGTAAAGCATATACTGTAGTAGTATTGATGAATGTGCTGGTACCTGGAAATGACATCCTTGTGTGAGCCTTTCCTCTTTATTGGCTACATTTTCTGATTTGCTTAACATCACTTCCATGATGAAGTTAAATATGATTATGACTTTCTTCTAGCAGATATATTTTTCAAGTAGTGGAGAGATCATATGACAAAGAACCAAAAGCCATTTTCAGCCACCAATGAGCAAGAAATAGAGGGTCACCCTCAACTCGACCACCCTTAAGAAACGTGGTGAACGCTATCATCAATCATTGTGTGAGCTTAAAATTAGATCTTTCATTTACTGAATCCTGAGAAAACCACCTGATCCTTCTGCTGTAGTCTGTGAGAGGTTCTAAAACAAGAAGGACCCAGTGAAGCCACTTCTGGAGATGGAACTGTGAGAGAATAAGGTTGTTATTTTAGGTCACTACATTAAGTAATGCACTGCCCAGCAATACATACATTTACAAAAATTTTATGAAACAATGCTTGATATTTCGCCCTTTGCATGTCCCCTATTAAAGAAACTCTAACTGGTGCAATGAATAGAAAGTCCTATTATCTGAAGTCAATGCCTGTTTTGACTATTTCTTCACACCCCCATGAGCTGGCTATGGAAATACCCTTCCCGCTTTCTACCATACCAAGTATACCAAGTCTTAGCTCCTATGCAGTCCACCTTATTTGCCTTGGCTACCAAAGATCCTTTTCTGATCTGTATAGATGTTTGCTGCATCTGGTTTGAATAACTTTGGTTTGAAGTTTGACTTCACTACTTCGAGTAGTTTCATGTTGTGTTTATTTTATCTAATGCATTATACTCTAATATGTACAATTTATATTATCCATTCCAGGATTTTTTAGCTATCTGAGGGTCTCCCTGTGTAGATAGGACTCGGAGTGATCCCAGTATTTACAGACTCCTGAGTGCTGGGATTACAGGAGTGCACCACCACACCCAGTCTCCATCGCCATTTCAGTGTGTCCCAGGGGTGGGGCAGACATATTAGGCCTGGGGATCAAACTGCCGGCCCCTTCATCTGCCTAAGCAGGCACTTTAATCCACTGCACTATTTTGTCACCCCTTTTTAGCTATCTGAACATACTCATCTTGTAGTTTCTTTTCAATACCCTGAAGACAATAACAAGATTGCTTTCCTAGAACCGCACAAACATACCAACAACAACATAATTTCTAGAATCTATTCATTCAACTGATATTTTGATGTATTAATTGTACTGTAGCAGCCACCACTGTAATTTAAACAGTATTTTTAAAAAGTGGTCTCTTCTCTTAAGCAAAATATATTCCAGAAGAAAAATTTATAAATTGCTCCAATTGATGCAGCTAGAAGGCTAATTACAACTACTGTAATAAGTTGCCCCCAGTTGGCCTCCCTAGAAGTTTACAATGTATGGGTTTTATGAGACATATAGCACATAAGAGCTCCAAATGTCATGAAAGGCCTCCCAGGACACAGATGAGATGGAATTTGTACACAGGATGTTTATTAGGCAACACCCTCGTGATCAAGCCTGGAGAAAAGAGAAGCAGCAGGAGAGGACAAAGGAAAGAGCCAAGGCACAACATAGACCCAATGGCAACCTTAGGAAACATCATAGGCACATTTACAGGTGTACTGGGCATTTACAACAGTCCTGGGTTAGACAGAGATGAGCAAGGCTTCACACTCTGGTGTAATCACTCCTTGAACAGGGTTACAGTAGAATGGATGACTTTAGATACTGCATCCCCGGCATTGCTGAAGGGACAACTACTGAAACAGGCCTGCTGACTACTGTCTCTTCCTGGAAAGGGACTTGAGCTTTGCAGAGCCCACCTAATCTAGAGTATGGGGAAACATTTGCAAATTTAACTAGGATGGGAAGAAGGGAGATTCAAAAGGTGTAGGTCTGAAGGAGGGTTATTTTTTCAGTGCTGCAGCTCTGCTAACTTCTTATATCAAAAGATGGAAGAACCCAGTTTAACAGGAAAATCTTCTGACATGGGGGAGAAGTCAAATAGAGCTGGAAAACTAAAGCAAACTTATTTCTCTCTTCCATACCCATTTATAACTTGTACACTTCAGTCATTACACTTAATCCATAATTATTCAATCCCCCTACACACACACCTGCTGGTATCATGACTTATACAAAAAGCAGGAAACCAAGTTTTATCCTCTGCATTTAGAACTGAGCAGAGCATATTGTTAGTCTGTTCAGTCTGCAAATTGAACATTAAAAATAAAGTCCTAAAACTCCTTGAATACTACTTTTTGCTTAAGTTAAATAAGGGCATCAAAAAACTATGCATTTTTAAAAGTAATAATATTCCCTACCTACTTTGTTAATGCATCTCCCTGCTGGTGTGGGGCAGGAAAAAGGGACAGATGTTTCTTGCAGTAATTATATTAAGTAATTAACAAACTCAGCTCTGGTGGCCCCCAGGAGCTTGTCAACTCATTACAAAAATAAGGAAATCCAAATTGATACATCCACAGCCTGGGAGTTCATATACATGGTGAGATTTGAGACATCCCAAGTTGTTGTGAAGACTTTCTTCTCTATAGTTTCTTTATTCTACTTTGAAGCATCTGCTGTGAAAGATGATTAACACATAGCTTACTGGACTGGAAACCAAATAAATCAATATTGTTTTCTTTAAACTTGGAGAACTCTCAAGAATAATTTTATAAAAATGTGTTTATCTTTTATAATTTTCAATGGGCATATCTTTGCAATTGATCTGCAAGGGTCAGGGGAGAATGAGGGAAACAATTTTCATCCCTAAGCTTCATGGGAGCCTTTATTATTTGTGTTTCTATTGTGTGTTTCCTCTGTGGCTGAAATGAAAAGTAGCATTACCAGAAAGATTTGTCCGAGATTTTCATTCCTGGAACACCAGAGGAACGTAAAAGAAGATGCCTTAATAGAAGAGCATCAATCCAAATTTTTGTAATTCTCCATAGATGCATCTAATCCACTTTTGTATGTGATAAAAGAATACTGATTAATGAGGAGAATCTTCAGTATGAGTCTGTGTAACATTCATCCTTTGGAGAGTTCATGCTTATGTAAAGCTCTGATTCTATATCAAGAGTTTTGGTTATGTGCTACACAACACTAAAATACCAAATAGACAGTTTCATTCCAAGTATTAGATCCTCAAAGTTTGTACTTCATGAAGAGAAATTTCAAGACAAAAAAAAAAAAATCCTGCAATATATTCAGACTGCTTCATCCTAGAAGGGAGGATGCTGATACCTAAATACACAGTGCACCCAACCAGAAAAACCCAAAGTCACGCACCCCACCCTCATCCCCTGGATTCTACGTGGCACAGGGAAATAAACATGACCACCAACAGACCACTCTGATGAAGAGACCAATACCCAGGAGGAGAGTTTCACTTCAAAACTGCAGCGATATCCTTCCACAGAGCCTGAATAAGAGACAGCCTTGGGAGATAGGCTTAGCAAGAGTGAGAGATGAATATGGACATCTGCCGGGATCTCCCGGAAGGCTGAGGCAAAGATACAGACTGTCACTGGGTCTTCATTCTGTTGTGGGAGGTCAGATTTGCTAGGAATAGTTGGCAGAGCAGGGAGTCTTGAGCAAGAAAGCATGTAGTCTAGTGGTATGTTTGAGCACTTTCACTGCTGGCTACATCCATCAGAAATTAGCGGTCTGGATTACTATAGATAAATAGGTGTTGCCTATCTGTCTTCACTAAAATCAGAATCCTTTTCATTTTCTTTTTATTTTACTGAGAAACAAATAGCAATGAGACAGTATCAAAACTAATTCATAGGACAATTTCAATAATTAATACATTGTATATTATTATCTTCTTAATAGTTATCCATAGTACAAGAAACAGACAAGATATCCTATCCAAACACTATTAGTAAAAATCTTTCTACTCATTGAATGAAGCAAAAGTAGCTGTATATCTATCCTAACTATTCTGTATATACAAATGCAAAATGATCCCTTTGCATCCCCTTTTTTTTGTTTAGTCCTGTCAGAGATGGGTATTCCATTGACATCTAAATACTATAGATGCGTGAATTCAGCAAAACAATCCAACACAGTCCAGCAGCCCACAATAATAGAGGGTTATCCACAGAAGTTCTTGACTTGAGCTTTCACAGCTCAGCACATTAATATGGCTTTACTTTTTTTTATAGATCTTCCATTTTTATGTTTCTTTTTTATTTTTTATTTTACTTTTGTTTTATTGAAGTACAAATATTGATGAGACAGTTTTAAGATATCATGGTATTACTTTATATATCTCATTTTTATACTTTTCAGCTGGATAGTTAAGACCAAGATAAAGCTAGACCTATATAACAAGAAATGTAACTTTTGTATCTGATAATGTCAGTCACTCAGGATTTATCCTGTAAATACCCTCAGGATTTATCCTGTAACCCTGTACCACACTTTGTAGATCCTTTGCCAGTGTCAGCCTTGTGGATGAGTTGCTGCCATTGCTTGAGCAATTTGCTCTCTGTAGAAGCCTGAGAGAATGTTTTCTCTATATGTGACTCTCCTCAGGCACACTCTACATCATTAAGCACATTCCTCTGTGGCCCATAATCTCCTTGATCAGAAAATTTGGGACACAATTGAGTTACATGATGTTGCAGTACAGGTTCTCCTATGTCCTGAGTCTTCACTGACCTGGAAGGCTGGGGCCAAAATGTTGGCTGACCTTGCAACCCTTTATTTTCTCTAGTTTTTGATCTGAAAACTTAGGTTGTTAACCCTCCAGAAGAGAAGCTTATTATTACCCTGCAATACGTAAAGTTCAGTTTGCCCTGTCTCTCTAAGTATCAAACATCTTAGGCATAGCCGGAACAGGAATTTTCCATCAAGTATTGATATGTTAACCTGTAACTCCCTACAGAATATGAAGAACAAAAATAATTTCAAAAAATAGGAATACACTTAAATATTTTTACACAGAAATTCAATAGTGGTTTATAGGGCTTGTCAGCACCTACTTGACATCAATGCCATTGTTTTTGCTGCATTTACTACTAAAATCAAAGAAGGTAACGTAATAATGGCTGGCAGTTGGATTTCTTTCAATGCCAATTATCTGGATTGCCTAGGGGTCATTGACAATACTGTAGTTCACTCCCAAAGAATGGGGCACTGAGTCAGAAAATTTGAAGACCCCCCAACACACACACACACACACACACACACACACACACATTACAAGGCAACAAAAAAAGCCTCCAAAGTTTTCCAACTCCCCTAACATCAGTTCAGGTGATATTGACAGGGAGGAAATCCTGCACAAAAGGTAGGTCTGAGAGCATAATGGAGGTGAAACAGTTCAGTAAGAACTTAACAAAGACATAACTGAATAGATGATGACCATAATGAAACAAATGAACAGCAACTGTAGAAAAGACACTAATAAAAATCTAGGGCAGGCCAGATAGCTCAGTGTATTAAAGTTCCTAGGTAGGCAAACTCGGGGACCAGGGATCAATCCCCACTGTACTTTGCAGACTCTGACCCCAGGGTGCACTGAGATATGAATAAGGCTGAGCATAGTGGCACGCAGTTGTAATACCAACATTTGGGAGGCAGAGAAACAGGAAGGATCACTACAATTCCAATTTGTTCAGTGAGACCCTGTAGACCCTGTATTAAATACATCAAAAAATAAAAAGTCTAGTGGAGGTAAAGAAAGAGATCAAGACATAAATGTCCAGCGTAGAAAAGAATGAGAGTCCATAAAATAGTTCCAAACAGAAATGCAGAAGATTAAAAATACCACTGAAAATCTGAGTGGCAGAAGTGACAATGACAAAGATAAATGAATAAGTATCAGTTATAGCATCAATGTGAATGTAATCAACTCACCAATTAAAAAACAATGTTAGCATAAATGTTCAACAAACAAAATCCAATGATATGATATATACAAGAAACACATTTGACAAATCAATAAACAAAGCTAGCAATTCATAGCAACAGAAACTATGCAAACATATGTAATTAGAAAACACATTTTTGAATAATCAATGGGTCACAGATGAAAGAAACAAAACTATTCCTAGATATAAACAATAAGATCAGGAAAGCACACCAGAACTTAAGCGCACAATGAAAGCAGTTCTCTTAAGGAATTTGACAATAGTAGTAAATGTCAGTGTCCAATAAACAGAATAATCTAAAATGAGTAATTTGATGCATCTCAAGGTCTGCAATAAACAAGACAAATCAAAGCTCAGAGCTTGCCCATGAAGATCAGAGAAAAAATTAATAAAATGGATACTAAAAATATATATCAATGTAAAAGAGCTACTACTTTGGAAGAATAAGCAGATAAACCCTTAGCCAATCTGACAAAAAAGGCAAAAATTAGTTCAATTATAAATCAAAAAAGTGAAATCACAATGAACACTCCTGAAATTAGAGAAATTATTAGCACCTACTTCATGAACATGTACACCAAACAATTGGAGAACTCAAAAGAAATGGAATCATTCCTAGATACACATGAATTGCTGAAGTGAACAAAAAAGACAAAATCTTGAATAATCCAATAATATACAATGAAATTGAAGTAGTGATAAAAAAGAAACATCTACCAACTAAAAAATGTTCAGGCCCTAATGAATTCAAAGATTTCAAAAAGAACTTCAGGGAAGACTTACCACCAATACTACTCAAAATATAATGATGGAGAGACACCCTACCCCTGCACCACATGCTATGCCCTAGAACTGAACTCGGTAGTGAAACCCTGTATCAAATAAGTAAACAAATTCATAATTGGAGTCCAGGCATGCTGTTGGAAAGTCTTCTGTTTCACTTATGCACACACATAGCAACGTTTGCAGCAAATATTACGAGTCCCCACTGCAGCCCATATCTAGGTTGTGAGGCATCCAGACAAGCAAGCCTTGGGCTCTTCGCTGGGGTGTTCCTGATCTACCTGGCACGACAGACATTTAGTGCAGCACTCCAGAGACGGGCAAAGTTTCTTGTGAGAAATGAGCATCACAGAGTCATGCAAGTCATGCAGAGGTATGACTAAGAATCTGGGATCACTGCTGGGCCCCAAGCGCATTTGATTCTCTGGTGAACTTTACAGATTATTTATGCAGATGTTCTTATAACACAAAAATATAAATTGTATAGAATTACAGGAAAACTTATATCGAACAATAGTTATCACAATGTTATCAAATGTGTCTTCATATTGCATGTGTTCATTAATGGAATTGTGAAAACAAGATTTAGTGTTGAGTTTAATAATTGCTGTAGTTAGAAAATCGTGAAGGTCACAGACAATATTATAAAAATGCATGAAACATCATAAAGATGCATGAAGATATCTGTGATTTATTTCTCTTGGTAATAAAATCACAAATACTGATGATAGTAATAATAATAGCATTTATTAATGACATTCATAATGAAAGGAAATAGTCTCAGCTAATGAAATTAAAAACATTTCTTCCATTTTCAGACCTTCCTTTGGTAACTGGCAAAACCACTTTGAGAACCCTTGTACAATAGACAATAACCAAGCTCAGTTTTAAATCAGGGGCTGTGCAGAAAGGACAGATGTGGTGAGGAGATCCCCCTGGCCAGAGGGGCTACTTAAACAAGAGCATACATGGAAGAAACAGCACAGCAACAGTGGAGAAATTCAAGAAGATTTCCCGAGTAATGGATAATATTTCAAAATGTTATTTCTAGTATTTATACATTTTGATATTATTTCATTCCTTATATGAATGTGGATTACCCATAAGAAATCTCTGTTCTATAAGAGGTGTTAATAGCAGGACTAATGTCATCCTTTTTAGTATGGTTTTCACGATGTTGCTTATAGGAATTGCATACAAGAAAACCTGGGTTCAAATTCTGGTGTTTGGCATAATTTACAGTACTATTTGTTCACTCATGTGTCAATACTTCTTAAACAACTACTATGTGCTAGAAAATGCACTAAACAATAAGAGTACCAAGAATATGCCACAGAACCTATCTCATGAATTCAACATCCAGTGCAGGAAATGAGACTTGAATATGGATTTCTTCCAGGGCATCTAACAATGACTTAATATATGAAAACTACATAGCTCAGTACTTAGAGTCTACAGAGCACTCAATAGTTTCTATATGTTCTATTACTTTTCTCGCAAAAAAGAAACATATATATCTAAAGAGTGTTAGAGGCATCTTCCTAATAAAGCTGTCTTTACTGTACCTAGAATATAAAGAAATTGTCCAAAATCCTTAGAGATTTTATGGTTTATGGTATGGTTCAATTGTCCAAAATCCTTAGAGATTTTATGTTTTATGATATGGTTCAACACAGAAGTGGTAGTCATCAGACCTGAGTTGCCCAAAACCTGCCCATTATTTCAGTTCTGATCCTGGACCAGCTCCAGGAAAATAAACTCTAAGCCTTTGGAAGACCCTGTCTGATAAGGGTATATGTGGATGCCCAGGTCCTTGGACTGCACAAGATACTTTATGCCAACAATGTGAATTAAACTGGGTGTCTGGCTTTGGATGTCTGGATATTTTTGCCATACTTGTATTGCTTTGACCTCTTGGAGAACTACAGTCTGAGTAGCTAAGTCCATGGGTATATGACTGACCCCCAGGGATGTACTCTACACACATTTTGGTAAGCTTCCCCAGGTGACAATATCCCACATATACCGTCACTCTTCATTGATAGGACAATTACATTCTTCCCGTGAAACTCCACTTGAGTGATCAACTGTGATCTTGCACCTAAATGGATTCTACCCTATGCACCTTTTTTCCTGGTTGATTTAATCTATGCCTTTCCCCCATAACAAACTGCAACCATGAATAATCTCTTTCGCTGCATTCTATTAGTCCTTTTAGTGAATTAACAAACTTTAGTACTATTCTAGGGTGGGTTTTCGTAGGTAAGAACCTGGCTGTTTTGTTGTGTTATGTTTTATTTTTCTAAAAGCTTCTCTGCTCCATGCATTATGTTATGCATCCCAATTGCTACAGAACTACAGCAGACTCTGTAGCATATTTGTGAATTTAAACCAATGGTCAGCAACCTAACTGCCCCATGACTAGGGGTTCTACCAGCCAAACCTTTCATTAGAATAATGACTTGTGTATGTCTTACACTTTTCCTAGGTCCCACAGAACTAAGGCTGACACACAGCACACAGTATTCTCTCAATGCATACTTGCTACAATAAAATGATTGGTTTGGCTGTGTATTAAAGAGTCAGCACAGAAAGTATAAGTGGAGTTCTTTCAACTAATAAAGTAGACATCTTTATAAGGAACAAACCAAAACCTTCACCTTGGTACAGAAGGCACACAAGTTGAAAAAGTGAAAGATCAAAAGATATTCAACACAGAAGGAATAGTCTGACTAAGGAAGACATGTGAAAACAAATAGTAGATCTGCTACAGAGATTATATTGGAAATTGCAGGAGGAAAGGAGAGATGAAAATGACAAAGTGGCACAGTAATAACCAAAACCTGGGAGACAAAGCTGCTTTCTGAGCAGGAAATAGGGAAGCCCTGAGATAGATACAATGGAGAAGCACAACAAACAAGAATTATCCTGGGAACAGGCCTGGCTTTCATGCTCATGGATGTACTAATGCTGCAAATTAGATGAGAAATAATTAACAAGAGTTTGCAAGAAATAAAAAAGGATAACAAGTGGGCTCTGGGATGATCAGCACGGAAGGAGGCCCACTCCCAAAGCAGACTGAGAGGGGGTATCCCTTCACCTGTGAAACACGACCAATCTCAGTGAGCTCTTGTGTGTGCTCTGCAAGCACACCATGGACAGCAGCTTAGAAGGTAAGAAACTAAGGACCCAGACATTTTCTTCTTTATAGAAAATCCTCCCCTTAAATGAACACTGATGCTAACAGTCTTTTATGTAACTTGTGTTACCTCCAGATGCTTCACTGATGCCTATGAGTCTTGTATTGTTTATCTTTGCATCATCTTTGTTATTGTATTGTTATTTCTTAGTTCCCTATTATTTTTAAGAGATCATTCATTTTCACTAGCTGCCATGCTATCTTTAAGGTCTGAAGCTCCATCTTCAGTTTTGTTCAAGCAGTTTTGTCAGCTTTCAGTGGAATTCTTAATGTCCTGGATAACTCTAAATCTGTTTCATACATTCTTAGTTCTTTCCTGTATTATTCTTTCAGTGTGTCCATCATTGTCCTATACTGAGATTGCCTTTTCTTCCTTCCTTTTGTTATTTCTGAAGTTCCCAGTGCTCTGCCTGACTCTGCAGTGATGGTAGGGGGATAGGGTGTGGATGATCAAGGACCTCAGGAAGGTGAGAGGACAGGGTAGGCTCACGGAACCTCTGGCTGTGTGGGGTTCAATATGGTTTCCTCTTAGAGGAGAGGAGGCAAGCTTCAGTTCAAGAAGGAAGGGCACACAAGATTTTGAATTCCCACACACAGTATTTAATCCAAAATAGGTTCAAATTGAACAAACACCCAGCATCCTTGACCCACAATGGGGTAATTATAAAGTGAATTCTACAGGGTTCCTCCCAAGGACAACCTACATAAAATTATTTTTTACTTTGTTGTTTTTACTCCTTTCCTTGTCTCATTCTGAACCCCTCACATTCTGGAATTATTTCCTTCGTGAATTGCTTGTATGTTTATCCTTGTCTCAGGGACTGATGTTAGAAGGAATACATGTTGAAGTATATGATGCCAGACATGAATGAGAGCAGAAAGAATATTTATCGGTTATTGAGTGCTTGTCATAGCTGAGGACTTCATAGACATTACCTTATTTAATCCTCTAAACAACTTTTGAGATAATTGCCATAGCAAAATCATGTATTGTATAAGTGAGAAAACTGTAGTTTCTAAGCAATAGAATGAGAGTACTAGCTGGATGGTGACAAAGCTAGAAACAGAAGACTGGATCAGAGGGAGAACATCACAGTCCAGACGCCAGGTCAGGGGCATCTGAAATCACCCAGGCCAGAAGGTCTGTAAATCTGAATTGCCCATGTAATAAAATGTTTAGGAAAGAGATAGGTAAAAAGTAGGGATGGTGGGACTGTCAAAATCTGATGATACAGACACTCAAAGGAAGAAAAAAAGCATCTGATAATATGTACCAGTTTTTAAATGTTTTCTTCACTTAGTAAGATGTTGATATATTATTTCCCCATTGGGCCCATCTCTTTCCTGTGATTCTGAGAAGTTCCCAAACAATGACAGAATTTCCTGGTTGTTTTGACATTTTTCAACTGGATCTCACAACTGCACATTGAGAGCTTTACGTACTCAATAGAACAACAAAACAAAGACAGGTGATCCAGGACTCAGACTGCTTTTGGTAATGTGGAAATTCCTGAGGGCTAGGGATGACAACTGGATGTTCTCTCCAGGAGCCCCTTCAGTTCCCATGATACATTATGCATGTTTTGGGGTTGGTGCAGTACTGGCTGCAAAATCATGTTGACTACAGAGGCTAATATAGACTCCCTGCGAGTCTTTAATTCTCTTAAGGCTTAAGATTGGCCCAGGCTGCTACATTCAAGGAGCACAAGCTGAAGCTGATTCAGGCTCACATTAATGTCCACATGAAATCCAAAGGAGGCCACCGACATACAGGAATGTCCTGGTTCTACCATGAAAGTGGTGAAGCCTCAAGTAGACCCCTGACTTAAGCAGACTGTTCAGTTCTTTTCATTAAACTTAAATTTTCACCAACAAATACTGGCCCCTGTGAGATGTCAAAACACTATAAATATAAAGCAAATTCTCGGGGAATCATTAATTGGAATAATATTCACAAGACTAAAGATAATAACTGGGATGGAAAGGTATCGCATCAGTCTAAGCACTCACCTGGGAAGCTCAAGGACCTGGATTTGATCTCTGGTACCACATACCATGCTGGCCTCATGCTGAGTCAGCCACTGAAATGGGGCATGGTGAGAGCACACCTGTAGTCCCAACACTGTGGAGGCTAGGACGGCAGGAGAACCACTA
>PVKA01040866.1:0-18458 GCA_004027165.1 Ctenomys sociabilis | reverse complement strand
GGAGGGAGGGAGGGAGGGAGGGAGGGAGGGAGGGAGAGAGGGAGGGAAGGTGGGAGGGAGGAAAGAAAAACATTCTGAGGCAAAAAACACACCCCTCGCATTAAGTGACCCCAGTGTGGTGAAGATACGGAAGAGAACACCACCATCAGAGGGAAGCCTCCTGCTCTAAGAACAGGGCCTGGAACCAGAGGATTGACCCTGAACTCAGTTCAGACACTCTGTAGCGGTATGATCTCGGACTGGTGCTACAACCTCTCTAGACCTTAATACTCTCATCTGTGAAGTGGAAGTCATTTATGATGGCAATGCTTGGAGTAGCAAATCTGTGTAGCACTAAAACTGCACTATTCTAAACATCTAACAAACATTCATAAATGTTGGTTCTGGTTTCAAGTGTGATTATGGGCAGTTTTGATGAGGATAACAACTCTCAGATTTGTAAGCCTATAATAGGACTTCAGATATTAATGTGCACAGCGATGTCACTGCGAAGGACCCTAGCGGCATTTGACAGGGTACATTGTGGTCTGTTTGTTTCCAGCTCTGTGCCTCATTATTTAACTTTTTATAAGCAAAACCCACTTTAGTGCTCTGTCACTTTGCAAACTGTGATGGAGGCCAACTGCAGCTTTGTAGCTTATCCATTCTGCGATCAAATAGCTTACCTTGTAAAAGCAGTGTTGCAATCTTTAAATGCCCATAAATAAGGATTTGAACATTTATCTCATACTGTGTGGTTTGGTAAAAGTAAACACCAAGACTTTCTGTGGAACAGTGGAAGAATGGAAGGCAGGCAAGTTTAGACCAGGAAGGCTGCGCTTCAAGTCTGTGTGCGTGCTGCATAGGCAAATCTGTGTTCTGCATGGCCTGCATGGCATGTCACAGTTGCTGAAATACCCTCGTCTCTCATCAATGGTCTCCTTCCAAGGAGTAGGCAGAAGGGAATTTTAAACCTCTTCTATTTGGAAAGCCAAAGCTTAACAGGAAACAGAAATAAAACTCATGAGCCACAGACAGTATCATCATTTACTTATGCACTAAAGCTACATCAAAGTAAGAAAACTACAGAACTAGCTCCCTGTTAAACAACTAAACTAAAGATAACTAGAGGTCATGTTTCACAGAATAGATAGTGATTATTAGAAAACCACCTTACCAGACCAGAAAGGAAAGTAAGGAATTAACCAAGAAATTATTGAAAATCAGAAGCTCAGAGGATTCTTAAAACAGAAGACTGTAATGTGGGGAGAAGTTGAGGATTGGAGAGGAAGATGTAGACGAGCTGGTGAGAAGATAGAAGATAAATTGGCATTATTATTATCCTTCTGAGAACTCTTCTGTGTCACTTCAGTGGACTGTGTCACCCAATACTTCTTAGAACCAAGAAAAGTCTCAAACCTACTTTCAATGACCCACAAACTCGCCAGTGCTTCTGAAGTTACAACTTCTTTTACTCAAAGACTAGAAACAGTCACAATATCTAGCTGCTTCATTGAGAAGATATCTTAGTCCTTCACTTTGCCAATGTTTAAATTATTGAAATATTTAAGGGTTTAAATCCTATATTTTCCTTCCCTGGATAGGTTTGGCATCCTATTAATCATTTTCTGGTCACTGGGACAAAATATCCAATCCTGCCACCTAAAAGTGGACAGTTTTATTTTATTTAGCTCACATTTTCAGTGGGTTCAGTACATAATTGGTTGGTTCCAAAGCAGAAATAGTATGGTGGGCAAAGGCTGCTCACATCACAGTAGGCAGAAAACAAAGACAGAGGGAGGAGCTATGGCTCCAGTCACTCAGCTGTGATGGTTTGTGTCTAATTGTCCCCCTAAAGCCTCATGTAGTCATCGGGGCATGCTTCTCTCATTTGTGATTAACTCATGACCCAATGCTGGGATGCTGGGTGTGGATGCCAGTCACTGCTCCTGCCTTTTGACTTTTGCTGTTCCGCTGTTTTCCACCACCGTGATTGGCTGACCTCTGCCTTGTTCCACTATGCTTTGGGGCCAGCCAAGTATGAACTGAAACCTCCAACTGTGAGTTAAATAGACTTTCCTTCCTTAATTTGGGGTGTGGGGTATTTTGTCCCAGCAATGAGAGAAAAGTAAGTGGGACAGACCCCTACCAACTGGGCTGTACCTTCATATGGGAGATGTTTTTGAGGGCATTTTATATTTAAACCACTCCAGCCATGATGACTTTCAGAAGAGACATTAAGTCTTGGCCACTTCAACTCTCAGATCCAAAGCCGGGCAATGACTACTGAAGACTCTTAAAATTTTGTGTTATCCTTTAATTCAGTCATGAACATTTGCTACTGAAAAGACGTAGATGTATTTTTTCTTATTCTTTCAATAATGGTCTAACTATCCATTTTGGACTCATAGTGATTCGCCTGTCTCAGTCTTCCTCTCAGCTCTGGGTTTCCAGTTGTGGGCCCCACAGACCCACATGGCATACAGGTGGGATTCATGGCACCAAGCTAGCTTCCCAGGATTTATAAATATTTTTAAAACTGTGAAACTAGATGTGAAGTGTAACCTTAAAGTACAACTCACTTTTAGAGGATGTTTTCTAGAGGATCCTTTTTCTAGAGGGAAATTTTCTGGTTTCTGTCTGCTATATTCACTTTTAGAAACTCTAACTCTTAGAATTTGATCATGGAAACTGAGATATAGTCTTATATTCTTAATTGAGTTATATTCTTTCAATTAAATGATAAGGATAAAAATTAAGCAACCACACATGAAGAGAATGAAGGATGGGCCAGAAGAGACAATGCTTGTGGTGACATAACACAGAAAATGGTTAAAAGTTATTACTGGGGCTTTTATAAACACAAAAAAGAAGTGGGAAACTTTGTGAATAGTTCTCAGGTCATTTGAAGAGGGAGAAGACAAAATCGCTGAAGTGGGTATGAGTTTATTGTTGTCCTTAGCTCCAGCATTCCCATTTGCTGAGTTGGGCTTATCTAAGCCACATGAACAACTATCATCACTTTTTCCTCTAGGTTTTAGTTAGCTTTCCTTCAACCTTCCCAAGACACTAAATTAAATTAAGTTGAATTGAATTAAAAAGAAAAGGAAGAGCTGGGAGAATTTTTAACAGGCACTTTTTTTTTCTGGTGATTTTGGAAACTTTGCCTACCACCTAAGAGACACTGGAAATAAAGATAAGGGAAGCTTAAAGGGTTTTTTAATGAGTTGTGGGTGGAATATTGCATTTATGCTATAATACTAGTACATACTCTACCTCATGTCATTCAATTTACACTTCCTACTGGTATGCCCAGACCTTGGCAGTCTTGGTGATCCTGAGATAAGTAACAAAAAAATTAGTTTTTAATTTGGTATGTCCACACTCAAATTTCTGAGGATGTTTGCCCTTCTAAGTAGCCTCCCTTTTGAAAGTCATTACAGTGTGGTGGGAAGACTATGGGCACAAGGACCAAATCCTGACCCCAGCCCTGACCCTACCCAAAAGTCCAGAATCTGCAGCTCTCAGATAGGGTTTCCCTTTGCAAATGACTTCCACTGTTGATCATAGCCCTGAAGTTTAACTATAATTTGGGTTAAGTATAGGGCACTTACCATGGTCAGGATAGGAGCTCAACAAATATTAGCTGTTTTCACTCTGATACTTGCTCTGATTCTCTGGATCCATAACAACTGCTGCCTCTGAAATTGCTTCTATCACTGGGGCACCATGACCCTTGTTGCTTCTGTTACCACATAAATGTTTCCAACCTTTAGAAAAGTTTCCCTCATATTTACAGCTACTCATAAGCCTTTTCAGAGGTAACATTGACATGTGGGTAATTTCATCCTGTAACACAAATACTTGAAATTAGTTACTAGGAGGGTACTGCCAGGGTAGTCAGGTGAAAGTGCTATATTTCATCTTAAGTACATTTCTTTCCTGAAAGTCTGATGTTCCAAAATAGGACCCCTAAAACTTGATTCCCTGTCCAAAAAGAGTTGAAAAGTCGGGATATCCCAAACATTGAAGTAGAACTGACTTCCTACAAGTCCATGAGGACTTGTAGTCCTAATGGTCAGCCCTCACCTCTTCCTTCCAGATAACCTAAATTGTAATACAGATGCTAGACTAGGTGTGGTGGCACATGCCTATAACCCTAGCGCTGGGGAGGCTGAAAACAGGATGATGCTATGAGTCCGATCTGTGTAATGAGATCTTGTAGACTCTGAACTAAATACATTTTTTTAAAAGATGCTAATAGACTGCATTATGCCCCCAAATCTCTCAAAAACAAAGAACAGCCCAGACCCCTGCATTGTGTTCCTCAGTAGCTATACTGTTCCAGAAACAGAAACATCTCATCCCCATGTCCCTGATCACCATGCAGTGAAGACAACAGCAACTCATAAACTATATAACAATTGGTTTTATGAATGTGTGAGGCTGTAGTTAACTTCAAGTGCTCAAGAGGTGACAAGACAAGAAAGGTCAGTAAGGAAAGACCTCATGGAGCAGGAAACAAGAGTGCTTTGTCATTGGACAAAGAAGTATGAAAGGACTTTCAGGCTTAGGGAACTTAACATGACTTGTACTCACAACCCCCTGCATGTTTGAACAGATGTTCTTTTGACTTCTCTTTTGTATGTCAACAGGCAGTACATAGACATCACTGTGTGTGTGTGTGTGTGTGTGTGCACGTGTGCATGTGCACATGTGTGTGTGTGTGTGTGTGTGTACCCACAAGTGCAGACACAACAGACATGGAATAATTCTAGTTTAACAGCGTTGAAGACGATTTGCAAGTTCCTGGCTCGTGCCTGAGTCTGTATGTTCTCAGAACCATTCTGCAGAAGTATTTTTCCAATTGTTCATTTTCATAATGCTGGGAGAGATAGCAATAGTGGCTCTTCTGACAGGCGAGTCAACTGCTACTGTCCTGGGGTCACAAGAAAGGCTGCATACAGCCCTTAAGTCTTTCTAATCACATTATTCCTTGTATTGCATTTTGGTTTGATTTGTTATCTGAAACTAAAATTTCATACTGGGGCCCTGTGATTTCTTAGGCCCATTGTCTTACAACTGATTCCCTTCTAAGGGGGACATCCTCAGTCTAAGATTTGAGATATCCAAAGATAGTTAACTGAGGTCATTGGGTGGGCAGTGGCCTATCTAACAGCGCCAACTTCTGTAAACCATGTAATAATGGAAAAGGGAACCAGGAACAAACTCTGGGGTCTTTCTCCTACAAATAGGAAATTTTTCAATTTTTCCCAGTGGTGTAGACATTAGGACCCTGCTAATGATAGCACTGGTTGACACCCATCCAGAAAGATTTACAAAAACCTAATTGTTGTTTCAAACTTTTAATACTCCTAAATTCCTGGGAATTTTAATAGTCTTGCCCTTCTTGGTGAAACTGTGTGGTGCATCCCATAGAAAATTGAAAGCAGGTGAAATAGTTCTGAAGCACCTATCTGCACTGCATTCTGAGTCTTGGGAAAGTCCTTTCATAATCAACAGAGTAAACTAGAAGTGCCTTGGCAGCCAAGGCCAAGGGAGCCACAGGGCTGCTGTGGCCAGGAACCCTTGTGGTGAGTGGCAGTGGGCAGAACCACTTTCCTCTCTGGGAAAGGAAGGCAAAGGACAGCCACACCCTGAGCAGGCCAGCGTGCACTGTGGCCTGCGTCTTCTTCTGTTTCTCTTCTTCTCCACCCACCTTTCATCGTCCTCACAAGCCCATGTGTGTGAAGAACAACAGAGGAATGTGGGTGGGTTGACTTGTATAATTAAATCCATGTTGCTTCGTGTTCTTTAGAATTAATAAGGAATTCATCCCATTGAAACTTACCATGACATCTTTCCTCTGACTCAGATTTCTTTTTGCTTTTCTCTTCTTTCCTTGGCTAAAAGCATTAGACATGGGGCTATGGTTCAAATTAGTATCCTACATTTCTTTTCTTTCTCTCTTTTTCTTTAAATGAACTTTTCTGTTCAGTGAAAAGTGAAGTTTGTTTCTACTTCATTTTTCTTTTAGTCCACTTATCCACCATTGTCCTCTTTCCTTCTTCTCCCAGAATACTTATTCATGAAATGGAAAAACAAGAGGGCCCTTCATCCTGTTTGTGCCTGGATAGTTGGAAACAGTGCATTGCTGGCCAAGCCATGACAGTCTGGCATTGATCTTTGAGACTCTTCACTCTGACTTTTACCTCATGACATGCTAAGAACTGAACTCACATGTGCCCACCAATGCTGGGGATGCTGTGCATGTGACACCATAGGTTGGGGAAAGACAACAAACCAATAACACTTTTAAATTCCTGGGTCACACTGCAAAATATTTTTTTATTGATGGTCATAAGTTGACTGCATTTTGTAAGTAAAGTGGGTTTATGTGATGGAGATATGATAGGTATTTTTATGCTCTGTTCTTGAATGATAGTGGTTGTACCAGCTAGGATTAAAGTATTACTAACATAAACCAGGATAACAACAACTTAGGCCTGACAAAAGCTTTTCCTCACTCAAGGAGACCAAAAATTATCCAACCAGGCCATGTGATGTTTCTGCACATGGGTCTTCCTAGGTATCCTAAAGCTTTCATGGTTCAGGGTGTGGCCCTCAACTTCATAAGCATGCAGTTGTAGTGTCACTTGCAGAGCACTCTCATGAGCCACCCAAGGAGTCCATGTCCTGAGAGCACTGAACCTGGTGTGTCAACTTCATTAGTTTAAGAAATGTCTACCAGATTAGTAAGGTGCACTCTTGAATGTGTCTGAGTGGGTCTGCAGGCAGGGCCTGGGGTACTGTATGTGGTCCCCAGTCCATTTCTCTCTGGCATTCTTCTTTTCTTCTGGATGCTATGAACTGAGGATCTTTTTAATACCTTTCCTTCCACTGTAAGATTTCTGCCTTGGCCCTTGGAATCAGGCACTGAATCCTCTAAAACTGTGAGCTCATGTCAACCTTTCCTTCTTAAGATAGCAGTTATTGATATTGTGTTTCAGTGGGGGACTGTCTCATGCACTTTCTCTCATAAGTGCTTCTCTGCTCACCACGTGGCCCATCTCGGTGCAGAGTACAACAGTAACGTCAGGGCTTTGAGAGGCTGGATTCTGAGTTGCGCTGTCAGAAGGAAGTGTCAATACCAACATTTCGCTTTGTGCCTCTGCACTTTCAGTCTACATTTTTTACAGCATAAAACTGAATTATAGTAATATTTCCTAGAGTGAAATATGCATAAATGTATCATAGGTTTAAAAAGCTCAATGACTAGTATATCACACATACCATTTTATGGAGCTTTT
Source organism: Ctenomys sociabilis (assembly GCA_004027165.1). Classification (NCBI taxonomy): domain Eukaryota; kingdom Metazoa; phylum Chordata; class Mammalia; order Rodentia; family Ctenomyidae; genus Ctenomys; species Ctenomys sociabilis. The sequence continues at coordinate 11,169 of PVKA01040866.1, read as the reverse complement.
CCATCTATGAGTGAGTTTTCCATTTTTAAGAAAGACTAGAGATTTTCTTTCAGTAAGAGCATCCTCAAAAGGACCTTGTGACCATAATTGTAAGTGAAATAAAGAAGACACACATGAACAAATTTTACACTATCTCCCTGGTGTAACAAACTGAAAGTATAAATATGAATCAAAATATAAAGTAGAGGGCTAGACAAATAGCTCAGCAGATTAAAGTACCTACAAGCAGGCACAGGGACCAGGGGTTTGATCCCTGGGCCTGTGGAGCCAGCCTTGCCCTTGGGGTGCACTGAGACAGTGATTGAGACTGGGCATGGTGGCGCACACCTGCAATCCCAGCTCTAGGGAGGCTGTAAAAAGATGGATCACTATGAGTCTAATCCAGGAGTGAGACCCTGAATACCCTGTAAACACAAAAAAGAAAAACAGAAAAGAAAAAAATGTAAAGTAGATACAAGAAATAAACTGTTCAAAAGGAAAAGGAAACTGGGAAGAATAATGGGGAAGCAAGAGGAAAAAATGAAAAAATAGAAATAAAATGAAAGCAAAACTTTGGGAATGGGGAGAGGAAAGGAGTTTGAATGGAAGGCATAAGAATTGTGAGAAAAAAGGATCAAGATCTATCATGTACAGGCACAAATTGTCTATAAGGAATGTAGCCATCATGTGCACCTAAAATGTGCCAATAAAACAGCTGTGCAGAAGATGTTTTCTTAAGTGTGCTGTGCTCTCCTTACCAGCATGTGCAGTGGGACAGGCCAACAATAGTCAATGAGGACACAGCTGTCAAGCCTGTACTCCGTGGCAGGCAGAAAGCAGGTTACATGTATGGAAACTCATAGGAAGTTATGCTCAGGGCAAGTCCATGCCAACACAGGATAAGACAGACACAAAGCAGTGTAGAAAAAGCACTCCACGCAGGTCAAAGCACACAAAAATAGCAACAGCAATACAGGAGAACAACAAAAGGCACAGATAAAGCACACTTTGGGAATCTAACAGCCAGGCACCTCTACTTTCTGAATCTCTAGTACAGTTGGCAGGAATGGTGGACAGGGTGCTGCATTACCTTAGGAGCTCTGAGCAGACATGCTTGTCCCAGAATTTACTCTGGGCTCAATTATATTTATGACACATAGTGCGTACTTATGCGCCCATAATGAGGTGGGGGTAACCTACACTCAGGCTTGGAGATTCACCATGCCCAGATCTTCCATGATCCCCTGAGTTTCTGTGATTTTATTTTATCTTCTTTTAGGACAATGGAAGCAGTAATAACTGGAGGATGCTGTTTAGAATTAAATGGAGGCAAAGAAGTGATTCTTTCAACTTCAGTGTCTCTAATAGTCACTGTTAGAGCTTAACTTCTGCCTTTATTACTTCTCTCCCTGCTGATACAAAACCTAGAGTTAAAGTGGAAAAGGCATTGCAGAGGTTTTGTCCATAGTCAGCTGGCAAAGGTGTTGTGGAGAGCAGTCCATGGCCTGGCAGCAGAAGTCAGTGGGCAGTGGGAGGCAGTGGGCAGCGGGAGGCAGTGGACAGCAGAAGGCAGTACACCTTCCTTTTCCTTCTATCCTGTCTAAGCTGCGAGCCTTTGAGGTGGGGACACTCACACTCAGGGTGGGTGGGTGGACCTTCCCCCCCCCATTATCCACACCCAGAACTACACTAAGCCAATTGGTAGACTAATTTAGTAATCACACACCCTAGATCCCAGAATCCCACACCTTACACCCAGTCAGTTCTAAAACGTTCCCCCTATGGCCACATGAGACTTGGAGGGACATCCAAATATAAGCCAAATCTCCCAACTAGAAAGCAACTGGATAGGAAGGAGAGTTTGTTGTTTCTTCTACAGGGCTAACAGACTTCCACTTTCTCTTCAATTTCTCCTGGAGGATTTGGTGGGCTGATGGTAAACACCCACTGTTCCCTCCTTACAATGGAATGTTAGAGTGCAAGTGGGACCTGAGACAATTTAGCAAATCACAGCCAGTATATTTTAATAAAAATTAAAATAGAAAGAGTAGAACAGGTCAGAAAAAAATCAATGTTCATCTCAGATAAGCAATGTATTTTTTTTGTTTCATATATGTGTGTGCGTATGTGTGTGTATTCTAGGTTATTAAGTAAAACATATTCCATAAAGTCGTGAGTCTTGAAAAATTCACATACTGAGACAAATGACTTTCTCTGAAATTAGAACTTAGCTATATAGCCACAGTAATTAATAAAACCAGGCTATTTACAGAGAAATAGAAACATAGGTCAATCCAGCACCAGAGAATTCAAAAACACACTCCAACAAATGATTTCTAACAAAAGTAGAAAAGCAAAGCAAACAGAGGAAAGTTCAGTAGGCTTTTTAAATTCAAACTGCTATTTTCAAAACTGTGTCCAAGTGTCCAAACATCATATTTGCCTATAGAAGACACCTGGGTGTGTGCCATGTTTCCCTTTTAAAATAAATCTAGGAATCGTCATCGGACATTTAACTTAGTTCCATAGGGTAGATCTTTCTTACATGGCACCACCAACTCTGAAGAAATTTGGAAAATGCCATCTTTATACTGAACACTTACATGCCAGGTTAAAATTTCTATCATCGTACTACAGAGAAGCAAATGTTGGGCACAGTTAACTGTTTCCGAGTGCTTCACAGTTGTTTAGATTCACTGAGAGGCTGCGTAATTGCAACATTCCAGCTCTCCTGGACATGAAACACTCGTTCCACATCACATATTTTATCCCTTGATGAGAATCCTCAAATGCCTCCTTATGCACTTAGGGTAAAGTCTATAATCCTCTGTAAGATATTCAGGTTCTCTGACATTTGGCCCCAGCCCAGATTTCTTGCAATGTCCTTCTCTCAAGCACTAAGATTGCCACCCAAGCACTTCTGCTTGAGCTCTTCCCTCCTCTGGAATGCACCAGGCTCCTGCTCACTTCATCCATCTGACCAATGATACCTCTGCCTCACAGAACCCAAGTAACTGCCATCCTTTCCCACTGTCACCCTCTCTGACAACTTGAGCAACCAGCAGCAACTTCTCCCTCATGTAGGCATCATGAATTCCCATTTGTGCACATGGCAGCACTACTTTCTGCCATTGCTTTATTTTGTTATGTTTTGTTCTAATTCAATTTACTGTCACTGTAGAGTAACTTATTTCCTACATAAACATTATCTTTCTAAATTCCATTTTCATGTGACATAGGATCACTCCCTCACCTTAACCTTACTTGGATTATTCAGTGATGTCTTAGGGTCAAACAGTGAAAGAAAAAGGACAAATGGATTTACAACAGGTGTGCTTTGAATGGACAAAGCTATTATTTTGCACATTCAGTTGGGAAGGAGTCATCTCTGCTCAAAAGTGCTTTAAAAAGTTAAGGTGAAAGGTTGTCCTGTTGACATCTTGAGGTTCCTATTCCACTGTGATAAGTGAGTAGGGTTCTAAAGCCATTGCAGGAAAGTCAGTCTTCCATTCTTGTTTGAGAGAGAGAGATACCTCTGGCCTTAGGAAGCAAAGCACCATAGCAAGGGCACATTGAAACGTATCACTCCTCTAGTTATATACTTGTGCCAAACCCATTTTAAGGGAAAAAAATGAGTTTCATTGTTGGAAATTATGATTTCTTTAAATGAAATGCTAAGTCACATTTTCACCAGTGTAATCTTCATCAAGTGCAATCACAGCTCCACTATAGAATTCACCTTTCTGAGCCCCAGCTTCTTAAACAGCAGGCTCTCCATCTCCTACTGGGGGCAGCTTCATTTGCCAGATGTCCTTGCTTCTCTCTATTTCCAATTGACACAGGGACAGGAGGCTCATTTCAAATAATAGGCTATGAATGGAGTGTTGATGTAGGTGACGTTCAAAGGGAACCCTACCTTTCCCTGCTCAGCAAGGACATGTGTCCAGATGGTATGGTTGCAGCACAGAGGAGGACTTCACATGTGAGATAGGACATACTTCACTGTGGAGAGCATGGAGACCTTATCTGTGGTGCCATGGAGGAGCACCAAGTGTGACTAATATGTTTACAGAAATACAGAGCTCACCACGAGGATGATACTGTCCCATGCACACAATCATGAACACAAGTGTGCTCTGAGAGAAGGGATATCAGAGCTGTGGTAGGGTCAGGTGGCCAGGGCCGGGGAGATGGCTGAGTGGAATAAGCACTGCCCTGGAAAGCATAAGGGCCTGAGTTCAATCCCTAGTTCCACCAAAATAAGTAAATAAATATAAAATCAGGTGGCCATTGTGCCTGGTGAATATCTGGAGGATGGAACAGCTGGGTTCTAGAGCTATAGCTCTTTAGACCTAGACTTAGAACCTAATAAATCGAAGTGTTTTTTTTTTCAAATATGTCTGTTTACCAATATCAGATTCTTAGTAGAAAATATAGATTTCTGGACCTTCAATTAGATGAAATAAAATGGAGAAGCTTTTATCTTAGATATGTTATGGGAAGAAAAGTGGGATGCGGAAAAGAGATAACTTCTTCGGACACAGAGCTGGTCATTTAGAATTTCAGGGGTGGAACTCAGCTTCTACAGGACCTGCTTGTGGCTCATGTAATGATATTCTAATAGAGCAAGACCAAGACTGACCTTGTATCCCTCTCTGTGATAAACCACGTCAAGACCTGCAAATGATTTTATCCCTGAACAATGAAAAGAAGATGTAATTTTAAAATTACTTTGGATATACACTAAAAGCAGCATTCCCATAATCAATCATCCAAAATCATGGGGTTATTTGGAGCTATTTGAAGGGAAGTAAATTGAAAACATGTTGTTAAACAATGCACCAAAGAGTTATCAAATCATAAACATCTAGATTACTTTAACATGTTGATTATTCCTCATTTAAGGTCTTCTTACAAAATAACTCTGGCTGTGAAAGGACCTAGAAATTCAATGAATTTCTTCCTTAAGCTGTTAACTGTATTGAGTTCACTCAATTGACAATGTGGGAACATATGTTAAAGAAAAGATTATATATATATATATATATATATATATATATATATATATATAATCTTATATATATATAATCTTATATATATATAATCTTATATATATATATATCCTTTCTGGAGCTATTATTCACACGTTTTGCTAGGCAGAAGACATGGTCTCTGAGGACATAGAAATAGCTTGGGGATCCCAGTGCTATAACCCTGAACACATTAGAAGCTATCTGGAGCTTTGGAAATCAAATATACAGACATTCCATAATAACTCAGGTTTTAGCATAATTTCTGAACCTGAAAAAGTTCAGAACTAAATAATGGCAGCCCATTTGTGACAGAAAATGCCTTAAACCATTTGTTTATTATTATATGTGGATTTTAAGTTTTATGTTTAAGAAAATTGAAAGCCTACCCTTGTTTTCTCCCTGGGACAAGTGATATTCCAATTACCTCTGAGAGGTTTTGCTTCTTTCCCTAGAAGAGAGCTAAACCAGGGCTGAAATTTATGTCGAAGCAGCTATTTGGTTATCAAGTCTGTGATCATGCACTTTTGTTAAACTAAATCAAATTAAATTAATCTTTGTTTAAAAACAAATGATGTAATTCCTGGAGGAATCCGTTTTGCTCGCATGTTGGTGGCCTGGTTCTTCTAAGGAGCTTATAAGAAAGTAAAATCTGAAACAGTTTTTTAACTAGAGAGAGGAAATTACCTTCAGTGTGGCAGGTGTTTAGGAGGAGATATTACCCATGAGTGATCCATGATCTAAAGAGTCACCATCATAAGACCAAATTATATATGCAGTCTCCCTCAGTCCAAGCTCAGACACTGACTTCTAAAATTAATCTAGGTATTATTTCTTTGTGGAGTTTTAAAGTAAGCCTGGGAAAGGTTAGAAGCTATTCATCTGGCTGCAAATAACTGTGCATCTTCCGATTTCTCTTGGAATGGATTCCTTATGTGGGCACAATGTTAGCTGAATTGCATCTGGTTACTGTTTCAGAGAATTTTCTTGAAATTCTAACTGAGCTTATGTGTTGTGGGCTGCTTTATCAGTGCCTGCCCGTATGAAAACCAAAAACGAACTCCGAGGTGTGACTACCAGGAGGTCCTTCGCAGGCCTCCATCCAGAAACAATGAAAGGGCCTGATGTGAGAGCCAGAGGGACAAATGCAGCCTTCTCCTAGAGAGAGCAGCCTTCCCTCCCAGGCTTCAATGAATCTTAACCCTATCTTTACTGGGCAGGAGACATTTCAGAACCTCTCTGAGCCTGTTTTTCTATTGGTAAAATAGAAATAGCATTGCCATTTACAGAGTTATGTGCATTTACAAGACATGAAGACATTTGGTAGTTTCTTTCAAAACTGAAAAAAAATGCTACAGCTGCGATCATCCCAGGGGCAGCTAACCTACACGGAGCATGGGCGATTTCTCTTTCTATCCTGTGCTCCAGCCAGGGCCTCCCAGGCACCTAGCATCAGTGGGAAGCCAGTAACATAGGAATGGACTTGTGAACCCGTGATGGCAGAACCTCCTTTGGTGCTGGTTGTCTTTCCCTGTGAAAGGAGAGACAGGCAGGAGCAGAGGTGTAGCGCCACAGTGCTGTGCTGCAGATCTGGGGGCAAACAGCGGCGGCGCCCTCACCATCTCTGGCTCCTGCTCGCGGGCAGGTCGGTCTGTCCCCGCTGTCGGGGCACTGGGTATCAGTGGGTATTTTGTGGTCTTGCTTCTTGTGAATTCAGAGGGTAAGAACTGAAACGCAAATGAAAAATGTCAGCTTATATTTGGCCTCAAGGACTCCCAAGGGCTGGGCAGAGATTTTCCCGTTTCACTGCAGGCATTTACAAGAGCTACACGCTTTGGCAAGACCACTCTCCTGATAGTCCAGCCTCTTCAGACCCAAGATGCAACCAAATTCCAGGGGTTGCAAAGGGGGAGTTTCTGGGGGGTCTTGGAAGAGACTCAATCAACCTTGGATCATCATCCTGCTATATACTCGAACTCCTATATGGCAGGGGCTCGCTTGGTTTCTGGTTTCAAAATGAAATTTTCACACGACCCAAATCCCAATCCACCCTAATTTAAAGAAACAGCCGCTTGGCATGTGATCCAGCTAGATCAGCGGTTGCTTGCATGCAGCTGTGCACATCTGGCACACAGGTATGTGATTTTGCATGAAGATAAATTGTGTGGGGACCAAAAGCACAGTTGTTAAACTAAAAATGAATTGCTTCTTGGAAGCAATCTTGCTGCACAGCAGGGCCTCTGCGTGAGCTTGATCCTTTCCTTGAGGCCTTTCTCAGAGAGCGCAGCCTCCTCAGGTCTTTTGGAGGAGGGGCCACACCTGCAGCTGGCTTTCTGCTGCTACTTCCACTCAGCCTTGGACATGACCTCTGATAGCCCATAGCTGGGCAGTCTTCCCACGGTGGCCATCAAGAGCTCAAGGACAAAGAAGAGACCAGGTCTTTTGTCACCTTTAGTTTTCTTTTCATGAATTATGTTTCATCCAGTAACATCTTTTATTTTCATGGAGAATTTTTTTGTGTACAATTACTGAAAGATTAGGTCCCATAACCAGACTTGATGGAGCAAGACATCCACCTCCCTTGGGGCCTCATGGAATCAGTGGGGTACACTTGTATCTGAGGATCTGTCCTGAAATTCTAGTACTCATAGCGTATGGAGGAAAATTGTGCTCATGTGATTTTCAAACCACATGATTCCACTTCAAGGGGCTTCACTGGCCTGGAATGAACAGAAATTGTGGATGCTGAGCTAGGTGTTCCATTGCATTCTACAGAGCACTCTTCTGAGTCTGTGAGTTCAAAGACTAAGCCTGCAAATGAAAATTTCCAGTCTAGGCTCAATTTGACAGTCTCAGCAATGGGAAGTTACTAGGTGTTCATGTTGAGGAATCACTGACTTTGGAACTGATTTTTTTTTCTTTCTTTCTGCATGCACACAGAATCCAGCAAATTAAGCATTTTTTTCATGTTTCTCTCACATCTCTTTTTTCCTCCTTCTCTGTCCACAGTCATGTACCCAGGAAACTATTTTTATCAAACCTATGATAAAAATACATCATGGAAAATTACATTTCCATGATCATTATTCTACCTTTTTTCCCTCTTATTTCCTTCCCCAGACTTCTTCAGAATGGTCCATTTGTGCTGGGTTTCATTTCAGGTCAGTGGTTAGTTTTGCTCTGTAGCACCCATCTGAGCCTGAGGGGGTCTTACATGCACAGCTATACCTACTTCCATATTTCAGTTACTGATCCCTTAAGATTACCTGCATTAAATGCTCATGAGCTGTAATAATCAGCCATCTGATAAAACCAACATTTAAAAATGTTAATTCTAAAAGTTTTGACCAAGGCTGAAAATCTTCAATGTCCTGTGGTCAAAGTTCTCTGAACTACAATGTCTTGAATTAGTTCCAGGAAGATCTATTTTGATAAGAAAATCCACTTATCAAGCAGCTTCTCTGAAGGATCTATGGGACATCTGTAAAATTATGATCTCCAGAAGTGGATTGGCCCAAGTAATAGACTGGATATATGGTACAAATCTTGCCTGGACAAAGGTGGAGTCACCATGATGACTGTTGATGTCACTCATTCCCACTGCCTCTGATTGGAAGAGCAAGATGCACTGACATAGCAACCCACAGGGAGAGATACTATGCTTCCAAAGACTTGTTTCCAAGTCCATGCACAGCACTGAGAACTACTCACACTTGGAGCCCAGCTCCAAATACGCATCAGGTTTCCACTCTGTAAATGATGACGTCGGCTCATACAGCAGGTTCTCTTCTCCTGCTGTCTTCTCTCATTTCCCTAGAAAACTGTTCTTTACCTTCTCAAAAGCAGCCAAAACACCATGATTAGGATCCAGACATCATGGCCAAAACTATCTTCTGGGAGAAAAACATCTAAAAATTTATTTAAAATGAGAAATACAAACCAATGGAAGTCCTTAAATGAGATGCAGGAGTCAGTGGCCTCCCAGCAGAGGAAGAAAAGCTTAAACTAAAACATTCAGGTGGCAGCCATTAGTGGAAAGGAACGTTCAGAGAACACCCAAGGTGACATTATTTGAGAAGATGAGAAACATCAGAGTTAAGCAGCTGTACTGAGGCGATAAATTCTCATTTTTGGAGCCACTCAATTATATGTACAGACTCAGCAAATTCTGAGTCTTTTTCCCTAGTGAGCCTGCTTTCTTGCAGACAGACTCACCTCTTGTTGTTGCAGGACCTGCAGCGGCTAGTTTCCTGGGTCATGGACCACTGTCATGCACACAGCCTGCCTGTGGAGCTGTAGTATGTGCTTCTCAAAAAGACCTGGGCAGCTTGTCCACCTATTTTTAAATATTCAGGCTGAAAGAGCCCCTTGGTGCGAGACTAGTGGAAGGGGGTTCCTGTCCATAGAAATCTAAACAAACAACACTAAGAGGTCTCTAAGAATCTGGCTACTGTGAGGACACATCCATCATTTTCCAGAACAGAGTGTAGAGTGCAGTGTGTGGTCCAGTTCCCTCAGGCCTCTCTTGGTCTACAATTTAATTAAGGGTTTTAGAAGGAAAAACTGAGGACAAACAACTGGTGCATGCCAATGCACATCCTTCAAACATTCATAGCTATTTGGATTATTATATTCATAATCCATGTTTGTTTTTATTTATCAAAAATCCGCATGAGAATAAGCAAGGAAGAAAGCATAATAAATGTTGTCTTCATTATGAGTGAACCAGACATACATCACTGGCCGTGCGTCTCCTGCTGGGACATGAAGTCGGCCACACAAGGACTAGCCCAGGCACGGGTTCCTTGCTCTCAGAGCACATCGCCGCACTAACTGACTGCAACCTTGGTGAGATACTGTATCTCCCACACATCTGCTTGAGGAAAAAGCCAGTGTCCCTGGCATGATGGTTCCTCCACAAGGAAGTACCATGCGCTCTTTCTGAGTGGCAGTGGAGGGGAAGACAAGGGTCAAAATCAGAGACTCCAGCTGTAGGATTGGCTTCCTTCTCTTGAGAAATTTCAACAGTGACCTCTGACAGTCAGAAGACAGTCAGCATCTGAAGCGAGAGTTCTACTGAGAACAAATCAATTTGAACTTTTTTCATTTCTTCATTGCAAACCAGGAAGATACAGTAGGTATATTTTTAGAAAATATTTTTAATTAGCTAATTAATTAATTAATTGTTAACTCATAGTGATCCTCCTGTCTTAGCCTCCCCAACACTGGGATTATAGGTGTGTATCACCATGTCCAATTTTGGTGTCCAGCACATAAGCTCCTGGGGCTTCATGGCCGACACTGCATGTGGTACTGGGGATTGAACTTCGGTCCTTGCGTTTCTCACGCAAGTGATTAGACCACTAAGCTCTCTTTCCAGCCCCGTAGTTGTACTTTTGAGGCTCAAATCTTTATGAGAGCTCATGTCATCGAAAGATTTTGAATTACACAGCCCCAACTGTGATTATATTTTAATGTATTATCTCAAATGAATTAGTGTCTAAATAAAGTAGCATTTTGTTTTATCTCTGAAATAGCTCTATGGTGTTCATGTGTATGTGGATCACATGACTTAACTAAATATTTGATTTGTCTGAAAATGCACAGGTCGCATATGCTAGCTCTTCCTATGCTGGTTCCTGTAACTCACTGGGGAATCATAAAGACCTTATGTTAGTTCTGGGCTTGACCCAAGCACACGGTTGCTCATGCTATCTTGTGGTAACTGGAGCCATCATGGTGATACGCGCATAGCAGGTGCAGAAGAGGTACAGCAATGATTTCCAAAGATGCTGATAATAACCAGGGACAAACGGGACAGTGTTTCTAAAGAGTAACAGAAACCTCTATTTATGCTTTTCACCACCTGCCACTGACCAAGTACAGATCTAGGATATGTCTATTTTGTTCTGCCAGCCCTAGGTTTTTCATAAAAACAAAACAGGACAAGTAGGATATGCAATAGAATTATAGTTCTGAATCTTTTCTCATTTTAAAATCTCATTGAATTTTTTATGAATGCAATGAAGCCATGTTTTTTTTTTTTTTTTTTTTTTTTTTTTTTTTTTTTTTTTTTTTTTTTTTTTTTTTTTTTTTTTTTTTTTTTTTTTTTTTTTTTTTTTTTTTTTTTTTTTTTTTTTTTTTTTTTTTTTTTTTTTTT